>CM055120.1:114703213-114866361 GCA_029206835.1 Rana muscosa | reverse complement strand
AGCCTCTTGACCAGGTCAGTGTTGGTCCCGATTATCATGGAACTTGTGTTAGCTCCTGGTACGTGGGGGCAAACTACTGCCAGGGTGTCGAAGACTTCCACCTTTCCTGTCACCGAGGGATCAAAGGCCAGCCTGATTGAGACATAACCGTTGTAGGGAAAACTGTGAGTACCAATCCCCCCTATCTGTAGGTCTCCCAGCTTCTGTAGGGGCACGTGACTCAGGTGTTTCCAGTAAAAGTCTTTGTACAAAAGAGTCACTTGGGCTCCTATATCTAGGAGGGCCTTGGTGTAGATTCCCTCCACTTGAACAGGGACTAGAGGGGAGGGTCCTATTAACTTGTCTGGAAACCTCTTCTTGGGTGTCTCCTTCCTTGGACTCCTTGATTTTCCTGTTGAGGCTTTCTTTTTCTTCCATTTTTCTCTGGATCTCAACCCTTTTTGGACCTGGTATGCATTGATTTCCCTCAGATTGTTAAATTTCAACTCCCGACAGGTGGTATTGAGTATTTTAGGAGGGGCATTGTTTCCCTTCTCTTTTACCTCTTCTTGCTTTTGAATCTTTTTGGAGCTTTCTGTAAGTAGTGGGCGCCCGGCTGACTCCTTCACCGGGGCCCTCTGAAGTTTACCGCCAGCTTGCGGTATCTGGATGCAACTTCATCTGGGCTGGGACACACTGCTCTAACATGCCCGATTCCCCCACAATTGAAGCATGTTATCAATCTCTTAGGCTTCTGTACTAGTTCCGTATTGGAGCTAGGAGGGTTTTTTAGTTCCTCTGACGTGTTCTTATTGTGTAGCACAGAGGCCTGGCTAGTCAGCATGGATACCATTTCTACTAGTTGTGACACCTGGATCTTTATGAGTTCAACTTCTGAATCATCTCCTTCTGCACTTAACATTCTGACTCGGGCAGTTGGTTCGGTGTGTTGACTCCTCCTTTTGTCTTCCAACATGGCCTCCTCCTCCCTGACTATCCGGATCAAGTCAGGGTATTCCAGGCTGCTCCCATCCTGCCGGGTGCGTATTATTAATGCGATGGGGTCCAAGGGTTGAGCTCCCCTCAACACCTGCTGGGCACGGGCCTCATCCACTTTTCTTGGATCGATCCCTTTCTTCAGTAGGATCTGATGCAGGATCTTATCCAGACGTCTTATGAATTCTGACCGCTTCTCTCTCTCCTTTTGGTAGCAATGCTCCAGCTGGTAAGTGAGTTCAGTGACCTTTTCCGTCCCGCCGAACACATTCTGAAGAATATTCAGATAATCCTGTGCATTGCAGTCCTTCTTGCTTAACTTGAGGTTACGTATGGCCTCCAGAGCAGGCCCCTTTAAGCTTTCCGCAATCCTCTGTTTTTTTGTTGTTCTGGCACCTCCCATTCTTCTAGGGCCTGAGTGGCGCCATCTAGCCACTCTTTAAATCCATCCGCCACTGAAGGTACAGGTTTCTTCCCAGAAAAACTTCTGAGTTTCCTGTATCCTGACATCAGGTAGTCTGGAGGGTCCTTTTTACACTTGGCCACAATCTCCCCCAGGACAGTGCATAATTCTGAGCTAAGGGTGGTCAATGGTGGTGAACCGGGACCCTGTTGTTGGGCGCTTCCTCCTGTGCTGGGGCCCAGTGAAGTAGTGGATGTGGGGCCATCTTTGTTCTCTGATGGGTGTATCGGTAGGAGTTCTACTTGGTTTGTAGTTTTTATGCTGGCACCCTTGAAGTAGTCAGAGATTCCGTTCCTCCACTCACACAATGCATAGGTGTGGGGATTTACAGTATCTGTCTTCATGTCAATCACCCATGGCTTCCTGTCCGTGGACAATGCTCTCAAGACTGGAGTTAGCTGCTCCTCTACCCAGGACTCTCTCTGGATTTCAACCACCAGGCCATTTCCGGGTAGGATGCCTTCATCCCTGCACCACCGGGCTACGGCAGCAGGGTCCATTCTGGTGCTTCTGACCGGCTTGATTGCAGCATGCAGTGTACAGGAATCCTGGACCCGAGCCCCCACGTATAGCGATACCCCCAGTTAAGAGGGCTGCCTTGATTGTTTTGGGCCCTGTAGTGCACCGCTGTCAACCCCTGGCAATCGGTTCTAACCTCTCGTGGCACAGTTAGTAAAGGGGATGATAAAATTTCAATCACTCTATGATTCTCTATGACACAATCCCACAGTAGGGCACACAGTTACTGTTGATAAAGGTTGGATAGATAAAAAGTATGCAATAACAAATGCAGAACCCTGCAATATTGATATACTTATTAAAACACCAAACGTTCAGCAATATGACAGACAGTTTAACAGACCCCGCTGCAGCTATCCTCCCTCGTGGACAAAATGGCGCCCAGCAATGTTCTACACTACCCAGTCAGGCCTGACTATGATTTGGGTATAGTTCTGTGGAAGAAATCTTCGCTAGCAAACAAGGTGGTGCACTTTAAGAACGATTGTAATCCAACAAAGTAACGATGATCAGTAACTTTATAATGCCAGGGAGACTGATAGCTCAGTTCTATAGATAGCCTCCTCAAAGTGTAACTGCAATCACTGTGGTGACCCTGAATACAGTCAGTGGGCCTAAAGATACTGTGGTGTAGTTCTGAGCAGGTGCTCTCTCACCCAACCGGACTAGTCCTTGTCCGTTACTTCCATTGCTGTGACTTGATTCACAGTGTCCACAACACCCGGGTCTTCGGTCCTCCTGGTAACAGCATTCAGCAACAGGATCAGACGCTCCGCAGGTTCCTCGGTGGAGCGGAGGGCACTTTGGAAAAGCACAAAGCCCAGGCTTCAGGCCTTGAGCTCACAGCAGATCAGCACAGGGATCCTCTTGCTGGGAGGGCGGTGTCCAAAGAGCCAGAACTGGGGCCCGCCTCCCTCTTATAAAGTCCACCCCAGCAGTCTTTGCACAGAGCAATGCACCCTGGGTGCCTCAAGGTGTACTGGGTACTGTAGTCTCTGGGGAATTAAAGGGCTATACCCCGCTACATTTTATTTATATATATATATATATATATACACACACACATACTGTGACAGCGTGCAGGTAAAATCACCAGGTTGCATCTAGGATGGAAGGTATATATGTCCTAGATTCAGGCTTTATGCCGATTTATACCACTAGGGGGAGTGCGGGGAGTCTTGCAGGGGAAGAGTTAATGAGCCCAGCTAAAGTAAGTGGGCTCGTTAGGGCCTCTACAAGAACTCCCAGCATGCTAAGGGAGATGCTCAAACCTGGAACCAGATCTGTGTGGATAGTCTGGGGAGTGTAATCTCTGTGCGGTGAGCCAAAGCCTGTGTGGTTATTACTAAGAACTTCAAAAAAGCAGGGAGCTAGGGACTGGGACAGCACAAGGCTGTACCCAGTTGTTAGTTAGGGACACCAACGTGTGTAGTGAGTGGTCAAGTTGACCAGGATTTCTTTTCATGTTTCTTTTGTTTTTGCTGTATTTTTTGTCTGTATATAGTTCAAATAAAACCACACCCTTTTGTTTTCTCCTACCACTGTCTGCTGTGCCTGTTTTTGTGTGGTGAACCCATCCAGGGGGTCACACACACACCTGCTGCTGAGCTAACCCCCTCACAGTTGGTGGAGAACCAGTGGCAGTTTTTTTAAGGCCAGCATGGAGGAGATACTGAAACAGCTGGCTCTAGCAAATGCCAATCAGCAGCAGACAAATGCAGGTTTGCAAAAGAGCCTTGTAGCCCAGCAGCAAGCTCATCAACAGAGCCTTACAGCCCAGCAGCAGACAAATGCAACTTTGCAACAGAGTCTGGAAGCTCAGCTACAAGCCCAGCAGCAATCTGAGGCCCGCTTCATAGACCTGTTACAGAAGCAAGAACAGAGACTACAGCAACAAATGGAAACGTTAATGCAGCAACGTCCGCAGACCAGTGAGGCAAGTAGTTCCACTAATACTGCGTCCTTTGGGGTGAGTCGTTTATGACAAAAAAAGGGATTTTTATAACAGCTTACCTGTAAAATCCTTTTCTTGGAGTACATCACGGGACACAGAGCGACTTAGTCATTACTAATGGGTTATATAGATTACCTTCAGGTGCTGGCACTGGCCACTTCCAAACCGGAAGTACCCTCCCCTATATAAGCCCCTCCCATCCGGGAGCACCTCAGTTTTGTAGCAAAGCAATAAGTGTCCCAAAAAGAGGGGTGGGAGCTCTGTGTCCCGTGATGTACTCCAAGAAAAGGATTTTACAGGTAAGCTGTTATAAAAATCCCTTTTTCTTTTTCGTACATCACGGGACACAGAGCGACTTAGTCATTACTAATGGGACGTCCCAAAGCAATGCCAAATGAGGGGAGGGATACATGAGCTGGGCGCCATCAGGCATGAGGCTCTTTTGCGGCCTGCAACACACTGCGCCCAAAGGCGACATCCTCCTGACTTCTGACGTCTACCTGGTAGAATCTAGTAAACGTGTGTACTAAGGACCATGTTGCGGCCTTACAGACTTGAGCCAGGGAGGCTTGGTGATGCACTGCCCATGAAGTTCCAACTGCTCTTGTGGAGTGCGCCCTAACTTTGAACGGAGGCGGTCTCCTTTTCAAGCCATAGGCTTGTATTATGACCTGTCGAATCCACTTGGCTAAAGTAGATTTTTGATGCTGCCTGACCCTTTCTGGGGCCTTCCGGCAGAACAAACAAAGTATCCGTTCTACGAATCTGAGCAGTGGCTTTAAGATAAGCTTTAACTGCTCTTACTACATCCAAAGAATGCAATAACTTTTCCTCTACCGAACTAGGTTTGGGGAAAAAGGAAGGAAGAACCACATCTTGGTTCAAATGGAACCTCAATACCACCTTAGGAAGAAGGCTGGATGAGGACGTAATACTACTCTGTCCTTATGGATAACCAGATATGGCTCCTTACAGGACAAGGCGGCTAATTCCGAAACTCTTTTAGCCGAACAAATGGCTACTAAGAAAATCAATTTCCTGGTGAAAAGAACCAAGGAAATGTGCCGCAATGGTTCAAATGGTTGTTTCTGTAGAACCGACAGAACCAGGTTTAAGTCCCATGGACATATGGGAATACTAACCGGAGAGCTAATACGCATCACTCCTTGTATGAAAGCTTTGACTAATGAATGCAAAGCCAAGGGCCTTTGAAAAAAATATTGACAAGGCCGTCTGACCCTTGATAGTACTCAAGGCAAGCTTCCTATGTACAGCCCACTGTAGGAAGTCCAGAATCCTACCTATTACGTACTTACGTGGATGCCATTTCCTGGCCTCACACCACGTGATGTACGCCTTCTAGATCCTATAATAGATCTGCCTGGATACCGGCTTCCTGGCATTGATCATGGTAGATACCACAGGATTAGAGAGCCCTCTCTTTTTTAGAATGTGGGCTTCAATAGCCAGGCCGTCAAACCTAGGGCTGGTAAGGAAGGGTAGTATATCGGTCCTTGCGAAAGCAGGTCCGGACGATGTGGGAGGGTCCAAGGACTTCCCACTGACATTTTTACAATCTCCGCGTACCATGCCCTTCGGGACCACGCTGGAGCCACCAGAATCACTGGTTTCTTTTCTACCCTGATTCTGCGGATTAATCGCGGTGGGAATGCATATATCAGCTTGAACTGATCCCAAGGGAACACTAGGGCATCCGAACCGCAAGCTAGGGGATCCTTTGTGCGAGACACAAATCTGTCCACCTTTGCGTTGAATCTGGATGCTAGCAGATCTACATCCGGTGTTCCCCACCGCTGGCATATTGCCTGTAAAACCTCGGGGTGAAGAGACCATTCCCCGGGCATAATTGCTGGCGACTTAAAAAGGCCGCTCTCCAATTTTCCACTCCTGGGATGAAAACCGCGGATATGGCTGTGACATACCTTTCTGCCCATTCCAGGATGCAATTCGCTTCCCTCTGGGCTGCACGACCCTTGGAGTTTGGATGTCCATGCTACTAGGGCATACCGGGCTGCTCGTATCTCTAAGAGATTGGTGGGCAGGGCCTTCTCTGCTTCTGACCACTTGCCCTGGAGAGACCATTGCTCCAGTACTGCCCCCCAGCCTATGAGGCTGGCATCTGTAGTGACCACCTTCCAAGAAACCGGACTAAAGGGTTTCCCTTTTTCCAGATTCTGGTACCAACCACCAATGGAGGCTCTTGCGAACGGAAGGGGACAGGGACATTGGTAAGTCTAAAGCCTGAACTTTTTTGTTCCAGGCTGACAGTATGGCCCTCTGCAAGTTCCTTGAATGGAATTGACCGTAGGGTACTGCTTCGAATGAAGCCACCATTTTTCCCAGCAGCCTTATACACAGGCGTATGGATGGTTTTTCTTTTTTGTACCCACTAAGTGGGTCAAATCTTTCAAAGACGACACCTTCTCCGGAGGTAAGAAAATCTTTCTCTGATTTGAATCCAGTCTTAGCCCCCAAGTATTCCAGGCTTTTGACTGGTTTTAGGGCTGACTTGTCTCGGTTGATAATGCAACCGTGAGATTCCAGATACTTGATTATCTTGTGAACGACCACTTCTAGTTTTTTTCACTGAGTGGTCTATCAGCAACAAGTCGTCTAGATATGCCATTATCGTTACACCTTGTGTTCCTAGTTTGGCCAATCGTAGGGCCAGGATTTTTGTGAACACTCGTGGTGCTGTGGCCAGACCGAAAGGTAAGGCTCTGAACTGAAAATGGCGCCCTTCTACTGCAAGGCGTAGAAATTTCTGGTGGGCCAGACAGTTGGGAATATGCAAATAAGCATCCCTTATGTCGATCGAGGCTAACCATTCCTGCCCTTGTAGGGCGGTGGCCACCGATCGGATCGACTCCATCCGAAAAAGTCCTGATATGTAGGAACTTGTTTAGCCCTTTTATATTTAATATGGGCCTCATGTCCCCATTTGGTTTGGGGACTGTGACAAGGTTCGAGTAAAACCCGAACCCGTTTTCTTCCAAGGGAACCTTCATGATTACCCTTGGGGCAATAGTTGCTCTAGTGCCAGAAGGAGGGATCCACTCTTCTGGGGATCGCTTGGCACGTTTGACCTTATAAAATGGGCAGGAGGAATGTCTTAACTCCAGCCTGTATCCCAGACTTACTGCGGAGATCAGCCATCTCTGATGGTGTCCCGCCAGGTCTCTGTGAACAACTGAAGTCTTCCCCTTCACCCGATTGAGTGGGGGCAACCCTTCATGACTTAGGGGGAGGTTTTGTACCTCTCTTGACCCAGGGTTTCTTGTTACCCTGTGATTGTCCCTGATTTCTGCCCCCTGGATTTGACCGCGGAGGCCGTCTGAACTATTTCACAGCCGATGTGCCAGGGACTGGAGAAGTAGGCCTCTTAAAAGAAGGACTTCTACCCTTGTTCTTAACCGGCAAGAGTGTACTTTTACCGGCAGAAGTTTTCTGGATATATTTGTCCAGATCATCTCCAGATAAGCGTTCTCCATGAAATGGGAAGCTAATCAGCAATTTCTTACAGGGAGCTTCAGCAGACCAGTTTTTTTGAGCCATAGAAGCCTACGCATATGTCTACAGACAGCTTAAAGCGGGATGCCTGTTGGATTGTATCCTTTATGGCGTCCACCGCAACACAAGGCTCTAGGTAGGTCAGCTAGGGCAAGAGCCTGCTGATCTGGTAAGTCCCTTAAGACTTGTTTCAACTGATCTTTCATTGCTTGGCAGACTCCAATCGCTGCTACTGCAGGTTGTGTCACCATGCTTGCTGTAGAGAAAGCAGATTTTAGTAAAGACTCCAATTTTTTATCTATTGGGTCCTTGAACATTGGAACATTATCTACTGGACATGTCAGTGATTTATTTACACAAGAGATGGCTGTGTCCACTGTAGGGACCCTCCATTTTTTTTTTTTTTATGAACTTATCCTCCATGGGATAGATCACTGGAAATCTCTTGGGGGGAGTAAATATTTTACAGGATGCTCCCAATCCTGGTAAATAAACCCTTCCAATAAAGGGTGGATTGGGAAGGAACAGACAGTCTGGAGAGCTTTCAGCGACCCCAGCGAGGAGACAGTAGTGGTTGATGGTTCCGCCAGAGGCATTTAAAATGCTGCTCGGACCATGTTAGTCAGAGACTGAACCCATAATCTTTCAGCCTGAGATGCTGAGAAAGGTTCTTCCACTGTTGATTCCTCTATAACTTTATCAACCTCACCTGATCCCCTTCAGGTAGGTCGATCTCTGGGACTGTTCCTCCACTAACAGGCACTCTGCAGGAGGAGACGGAGATCGGACGTGCTTTTCCTTTGACAGGGAAGCAGCGATCAATGCTGTTAATCTCTCTTCCAATCCTCCCAGAGTTGAGGATAAAACCTCCTCTGTTATATATACAGGAGCAGGTGGACTGGGGACAGCCGCAGTACCAGGTACTCCTGCGGGGTTCCTACGGCTACTGACCTCTGAAATTTCAGGGGAGATTGGCGCAGTACAGCATGCCCAAAATCCTCAGAGCCCGACGGAGACCCCTTTCGCTTCTTGGAAGATCTATTTCCAGAGCGTCTGGACGACATATCCTATAAGCACAAAGCTGAGGTATTCCCGTCGTCATACACCAATTTTGCTGGTAATAGTCTAACACAGTTGCTGCTATATACCAGCTGGTGTCCACTAAAGTGCCTTTCTATGGGGATGCCTGCATCAACCGCCTCTGTGTGCCACTGTTTGTTGCTAGCTCTGTTTGCATCCAGCTGACACTTGTACTGTGTCTTTATACAAGCTGGGACGCCTGCACATGCGCAGAAGCGCCGTGGCGCGCATCGAGCATCATCCACCCGCCCCGCCCCTTTTTTTTTTATAGGAGGCGCGTGCACGCGCCCGCGCGCGCGCCCATGCGCCATTGGTGCCCTTTTCGAAAATCAAACAGGGACTAGGAGCCAGGGCCCTTTTTGCCGGAGGGCCTGTGCGGTGGATGAGCGCAGCAACAGGGCAGAGGAAGTGGATTCCCACAGAGAAACTTACCAACTGCCTGGATCTTTTGACTTGAGAAAACCAAAGATCCACATGACAAGAAAAATGGACCACAGCGGCCTCTAGTGGTTTAACACAGGTACCGCGGTCCTTTTTTTTTTTTTTTTCTTGACTACTATTAAAATTTTACATTTTCAGTAGTTACAGGCATACACAGATATTAGCGGGAATACCGTTAGGTAACAGACAGAAAGACAAATTAGGCTTGGGGTCCCCCAATAGAACCAAGTTCCTGGGGGCCCCCACTTACCTGATCCCCGCCGCAGGACTTTGTTTGGTCCACAGAAGCCCAAACTTCACCTATCACGGCAGGCATTGTAATTAAACCTTCAGGGACCGGGTTCCCAAGGATTCCACTCCCCTGGACCTGTATAGCACCCTGCACAGACAACATCTTGGTCGTGGGTATGACCAGAGCTCTGGATCCCAGGGTCCAGCCCTCCTAAGAGAGGCATTACAGGCAAAACCTTGCTCTTCTGCTGCAAGGCCCGGGTACCGAACGTTTAGCTATGAAGCTTTTTTGGTGGGATCCGGAACAGCTTACTAAGGCCCAAAAGAACCTGTACGCAAGCCCAGTGAAAACACATGTTACTCTTTGGCCAACACCTTAGACACTGGCAAAAAACTGAGGTGCTCCCGGATGGGAGGGGCTTATATAGGGGAGGGTACTTCCGGTTTGGAAGTGGCCAGTGCCAGCACCTGAAGGTAATCTATATAACCCATTAGTAATGACTAAGTCGCTCTGTGTCCCGTGATGTACGAAAAAGAAATGACTGGAGAGGATGATCCAGAGGTGTTTTTGACCACATTTGAAAGGACTGCTGAAAGAGAAAAGTGGCCTAAGGAGCAGTGGGCTGGACTGGTGGCTCCTCTGTTAACTGGTGAATCGCACACCAAAGATTGTGGAACGTGTTGTGATGGATCGTTTCTTGAGAGCTCTTCCTACTGCCAACCAAAAGTGGGTAAGCCATGGAGACCCAGAAACGGCCGATAATCTTGTGGATCGTGTAGAGAAGTACTTGGCTACAGAGAACCTGACTGCCTCTTCCAGAGACTCACGGACTTTCCACCCTAAGACCAGACCATCCCCAGTGGCGGGTAAGATGATTCCAAGGGGTGAGGGTGGAGAGAGTGAGAGGGTGGGAGTTCTACCCAAGGTTTGGCGAGAACAGCCTGGGAAGTTAGGGGTTCAAGAGGCAGCAAGAAGGATTGTTTGTTACCGCTGCCGACAAGAGGGACATATTGCAGCAAATTGCCTGGTTGTAGATGAACCCATGCAATGTGACTTTCTAACGGACAGACGTCAGTCTCTGTTTGCGACAGTCGCATGCACTGCCATGCGGGGAACTGAGAAACATTTATGCAAAATGTGTGTTAATGGTAGAAATGTTGTTGTATTGCTGGATTCAGGTAGCCTGGTGACACTGATAAAGGCTGAATTAGTTACTACAGAGGTCTCTGGGAATAACAAGGTAGCTGTTATTTGTGTGCATGGGGACACCCGAGAGTATCCGGTGACTGCAGTGTGTTTTGAGACCCCCAAAGGTACCCTCTCTCATCAGGTGGGGTTAGTGTCTCACTTGCCTCATGATGCCATTGTGGGAATGGATTTTCCAAAGTTCTGGAAACTATGGGATTATCCTGAGCCCCCCACTGGTGCCCCTTTATACCAGGAATGTGATAGCCAGAATTCCTCTGAGAGTGGTGAGGACTCTCCAGAATTCCCCTTGACGGTATTGGCAGGGGAGACTCGAGAAACTGGGGAGGAGCCAACATCCTCAGACGAAAACATGCCGTCTGTGGAGTTTTCTGATCTCGAGGTTCACAAGGAAAATTTTGCCACAGAACAGTTAAAAGACCCCACCCTAATAAAGGCACGGGAAAACGTAGTGGAAATAGATGGCGAGTTAGTGAACCCAGATGAGACCGGCACTTACCCATACTTCATCGTGGAAAAGGACCTACTGTATCGGGTGGCTAAAAGGGCAGAAGAAACCATAGAGCAGCTTGTGGTGCCCAAACCTTACAGGAAGTTGGTGTTAGAGTTGGCCCATCGGCACATTCTTGGAGGTCATCTGGGGACAGAGAAAACCAGAGAGAGAGTATTGCAGAGATTCTATTGGCCTGGGGTCATGAAGGAAACAGAAAATTATTGTTCCTTCTGCCCTGTGTGTCAGAGGTCGGCACCGATGCCACATTTCCGTAACCCGCTGGTACCTCTTCCCATCATTGAGGTCCCCTTTGAGAGGATCGCAATGGATTTGGTAGGTCCGATAATGAAGTCCGCTAGGGGGCACCAGTACATCTTGGTTATAATGGACTATGCCACCCGTTATCCGGAAGCGATTCCTCTCCGAAATACCTCGGCCAAAACCATAGCCAAAGAGCCATCTCTTGTTTTTAGCCGTGTGGGTATTTGTAAGGAACTGCTTACGGACCAGGGTACACCCTTTATGTCCCGGGTTATGAAAGAGCTGTGCAAGTTGTTGAAAGTGACACAATTGCGTACATCTGTGTATCACTCCCAAACAGATGGGTTGGTTGAAAGATTCAACAAAACTCTAAAACAAATGTTAAAGAAGGTGGTGGATAAAGATGGAAAGGATTGGGACTGTCTAATTCCCTATTTAATGTTTGCTATTAGGGAGGTACCCCAATCCTCTACGGGTTTCTCACCCTTTGAGTTACTCTATGGGAGACACCCAAGAGGGCTGTTGGATATCGCCAAGGAAACTTGGGAAAGTGAGAGTTCTCCCCACAGGAGTGTGATTGAGCATGTCGCCCTGATGCAAGATAGAATTGCACAGGTAATGCCAATCGTAAAGGAACATTTGGCCCAAACGCAGTTTGCACAGCAGAGAGTGTACAACCCGGACCTTTTCCCCGGGGGAAAAGATATTGGTACTTGTCCCTACGGTTGAAAGCAAGTTCCTTGCCAAATGGCAAGGCCCCTACGAGATAATGGAAAAAGTGAGCGAAGTGAATTACAAGGTCAGACAACCAGGAACCAGGAAGGCGAAAGCCCGAACAGATCTATCACATTAATCTGTTGAAAGCCTGGAGGGAGAAACTTTGTCACCAGCTCAGTCTGATTGCGTAATTCCTGAGGTTGGAATAGCAGTCACCTTGTCAAACCCCCAACAACAGGAGGTTAAGGAGTTTGTGCTTCGCAACAAGGAGGTTTTCTCTGAGCTGCCGGGACAAACGTATTACCCCGCCCGGTGAAAGGGTGAAGCTAAAACCCTATCGGATCCCAGAGGCCCGACAGGAGGCAATACGTGAGGAAGTACAGAAAATGCTTAAGTTAGGGGTGATAGAGGAATCCCAAAGTGATTGGTCAAGTCCCATAGTGTTAGTGCCTAAACCGGATGGGAGCTGGCGATTTTGTAACGATTTCCGACAACTGAACAAAGTTACAAAATTTGACACCTACCCCATGCCACGTATAGATGAGTTGGTCGACCGGTTGGGAACAGCCCGATACATGACAACTCTTGATCTCACCAAAGGGTATTGGCAAATTCCCCTGGCCAAGTCGGCCAAGGAGAAAAATGCATTTGTAACCCCAGACGGGGCGTTCCAATACAAAAGAGTGCCGTTTGGTTTACAGAATGCGCCGGCAACATTCCAGAGGAAAATGGACCAGATACTGAGGCCCCATCAGAAGTATGCTGCGGCTTACCTAGATGATGTAATTATCTATAGCACAGATTGGGCCTCACATCTGCCAAAAGTGCAAGCAGTCCTAGACTCTATCCGGGAAGCTGGGTTTACGGCCAACCCCAAGAAGTGTACCATTGGACAGGAGGAGGCCAAGTATCTTGGGTACACCATTGGGAGAGGAGTAATAAAACCCCAAGTGAATAAAGTCGAGGCCATACAGAATTGGCCGCGTCCCAACAGCAAGAACCAGGTACGAGCCTTTCTGGGAATCGCTGGTTATTATCGGCGATTCATTCCCCACTTTGCTTCTCAGGCTGTGCCCCTAACCAACCTGACAAAAGGGAAGGTGTCTGTCATGGTTAAATGGACCCCAGAGGCTGAGGCAGCATTTGAATTCTTAAAAAAAGCCTTATGTAGCCAGCCAGTGTTGTACTCACCAGACTTCCCTAGGGACTTTGTCGTACAAAGTGATGCATCCGACGTTGGGTTAGGAGCAGTATTGTCCCAGGTCTGGAACGGGGAAGAGCACCCAGTCATTTACCTCAGCAGGAAATTGAAGTCCCATGAGGTAAATTACGCCACGATTGAGAAGGAGTGTTTAGCGGTGAAGTGGGCTCTAGATTCCCTTCGGTACTATCTGCTAGGTAGGCATTTTGACATGATTACTGATCACGCTCCTTTAAAGTGGATGGCTCAAAACAAAGAGACAAATAGAAGAGTAAATAGGTGGTTCCTGGCCCTACAGGAATTCAACTTTACGGTAAAGCATCGCCCTGGCGTTCAAATGGGGAATGTGGATGCTTTGTCTCGAGTACATGCATGCCTGATTGCTTGTGTTCCAACCCCAAGGTTAAAACAAGAGGGGGGGGTATGTGACAGCATGCAGGTAAAATCACCAGGTTGCATCCAGGATGGAAGGTATATATGTCCTAGATTCAGGCTTTATGCCAATTTTATACCACTAGTGGGAGTGCGGGGAGTCTTGCAGGGGAAGAGTTAATGAGCCCAGCTGAAGTAAGTGGGCTCGTTAGGGCCTGTACAAGAACTCCCAGCATGCTAAGGGAGATGCTCAAACCTGGAACCAGATCTGTGTGGATAGTCTGGGGAGTGTAATCTCTGTGCGGTGAGCCAAAGCCTGTGTGGTTATTGCTAAGAACTTTAAAAAAGCAGGGAGCTAGGGACTGGGACAGCACAAGGCTGTACCCAGTTGTTAGTTAGGGACACCAACGTGTGTAGTGAGCGGTCAAGTTGACCAGGATTTCTTTTCATGTTTCTTTTGTTTTTGCTGTATTTTTTTGTCTGTATATAGTTCAAATAAAACCACACCCTTTTGTTTTCTCCTACCACTGTCTGCTGTGCCTGTTTTTGTGTGGTGAACCCATCCAGGGGGTCACACACACCCGCTGCTGAGCTAACCCCCTCACAATACATATACATACACACATATTGTACAGGATGCCATGGCTGGGTCCTGGAAGGACGCTATATTTCCCCTCTGTTTGGGCTGTGGTTCCTTTAAGGGAACAGAAAGGGTTAACGCACCTGTCCAAGGAAGTGGTTTAAGACAGACAGGAAGTTGTAGATGGGAGTGGAGGAGTATAGTGGAGACTGTGCATGGTGAATGGTGGATAGTGGAAAGCTGTGAAAAGCTGTGAAAGCAGATGGCAGTGTCCTGCCTGGAAGCCTGCTAGCTGGGGAACTTACCTGCAACACCAAGTAAGGACTGTTTAACTGTGATAGCAGTTCTAAGCTCTACAAGTCGGTGAGACTGTTATTTCTTTTGTTTTTGCTGCTGTGAAGCCATTTAGGTTAATAAACGTCCTTTTTGTTTGAAAAGCCTGTGTCCTGCGATCTAGCTGGTTCCCCGAACATTACACTGGTGGAGAATGCGGGCAGGACAGAATAACAGGCATAATTCTTTCTTTGCATTGAACTTGACATTGAACTGACAGTTAAAGGGACAGTACATTGGATTTATGTCCTGGGTTAAAGCTGCACAAACGTTGAAAGCTGAAGCAATGGAGGAGCTAATTAAACAGCTGTCCCTGGCTAATATGCAAGCGCAAACTCACTATGAGGAAGCTAATCAGCTGCAGCAAGAAAATACTCGCCTGTTGGTGACCCAGTTGGCAGCCCAGCAAGCAGCCCAGCAAGAGGTTATGCAGGCTCAGGTGGCTGTCTTAAAGGAAGCAGTGCAGCAGCTGTCTCAGGGTCAGGAGCAATTGGCTGTTGCCCCTGGCAACCAGGTGACTGTGAGGGCAAGCCATTTTCTGCAGAAATTGTCCCTGAGCGATGATGTAGAGGCATTTCTTGCTACATTTGAGAGGACGGCAGAGAGAGAAGGGTGGCCTCCGGACCAGTGGGCCGGCCTCCTTGATCCTTTTCTCACCGGAGATCCTCAAAAAGCCTACTTCGACCTGCCACCCGATGATGCTAAAGATTATCAAAAGTTAAAAGGCAGAAATTCTGGCTCGTCTGGGGGTGACTACGGCCAATCGGGCCCAACGAGTACACCAATGGAAGTATCGTCCAGATCGGCCACCCCGGTCTCAAATGCATGACCTGGTGCAACTGGTAAAAAAATGGCTGCAGCCTAAGGTGTTGTCTGGCCCCCAAATCGTGGAACGGGTCGTGCTGGACCGATACCTGAGATCCCTGCCAGATGACCTTCAACGGTGGGTCAGCCATGGAGACCCCAAAACAGCAAACCTCCTTGTCGAGATGGTGGCACGATATACAGTGGTGGAGGACCTGCTCGGACCTACCAAGCACATACTGCCCAGTCTGCCATGGCCTGTTCGACCAACTGCTGCCCTTCGAAAGGATGTTCCAAGGAGTCCTGGAGCAAACACCCCGGAAGATCAAGAGTCAATCCCGGTACCTCCTTTAGCGTTTTGTTCCTGTTTGGAGAGGAGGGGATGTACAATGTTGGCGATGTCATACCCGGGCACACTGCCCACTGCAAGAGGAGCCCATGGAATGCGGGGTTCTTCGGAGGGGGTCTTTTTATGCCCATAAAGTATGCACCACACATCTCAACCTGGGTGAGGAAAAATTTGAGTGTGAAGTCCAAGTGAACCACTTCCCTGCCCGGGCTTTGTTGGACTCCGGAAGCATGGTAACCCTGGTTCATTCTAGAGTAATTGGGAACATCGGTCCGGTAAGCAAAACCTTACGGGGGGTGTGCATTCACGGGGACACTAGAGAGTACCCTCTCATCTCGGTGTCCATCTCCTTAGCATGTGGCACTGGTACTCAAGAGGTGGGGGTGGTAAAGAACTTGGTACATGATGTTATAATAGGACGAGACTGTCCGTTGTTTACAAAACTGTGGGAACAAGGAGAACAGTTCAGAGATTGGGGAGAAACTAGCCTCCCTGTTCCTGCTGCTGAGAGGAATAACCCTGAACTGCCTAATGTTAATGTGGATCCAAATGATGAAAATGCTAATGATTGGGTTAATGGTGATGAAAATAGAGCTGATACTGTTGAGAATGTCAAGATATGTGGTCCACAGACCTACCAAAACACTGAGGGGGGAGAACCTTCCCCACTTCAGGTAATGCTGGGGGAAGAGGACGAGGAATTGGCCTCTACCCCTGCCCTGACAGATTTGTGTGTTCCCCAGGGGGCGTTTGGTACTGCTCAGATGCAGGACCCCACTTTGGCCCGTGCACAGGAACAAGTTGTAGTAGTAAATGGGGTTCCCCAAGAGCCAGGTGCGAATGAGCGGTGGCCACACTTCGCAATATATAATGAGTTATTGTATCGGGTTACCAAGGTGAGAGAAAATGTGGTAGAACAATTGTTGGTACCCCAACAATATAGACGAAAGGTTCTGGACCTGGCCCATGACAATGTGTTAGGGGGACACCTGGGAGTTGAGAAGACGGAGGCACGGATCACCGACCGGTTTTACTGGCCAGGTCTGAAAGCAGAGGTAAAGAAATACTGTACCTCTTGTCCCACCTGTCAGTTGACCGCTCCGGTGACCCACTTCTGGAGCCCTTTGGTCCCTCTGCCCATAATTGAGGTCCCGTTCAAAAGGATAGCCATGGATATAGTGTGTCCCTTGGTAAAGTCGGCTCGAGGTTACTCCTACATATTGGTGATTCTTGACTATGCCACCCGATATCCTGAGGCGCTTCCCCTGTGGAATACCTCCTCTAAGGCTATTGCCCGGGAATTATTCCAGTTGTTTACACAAACTTGTTTTTCAAAGGAAATACTCACAGACCAGGGCACCCCGTTTATGTTGAGAGTTATGGCTGATGTGTGCAAGCTGTTCCGGATTAAACAGCTGCGCACATCGGTCTACCATCCCCAAACGGACGGGTTGGTGGAACACTTTAATAAGACCCTTAAGTCTATGCTCAAGAGAGTGGTACAAAGGGATGGGAAAGACTGGGACTGCCTGTTACCAGCTCTCCTGTTTGCTATCAGGGAAGTGCCCCAGGCCTCCACAGGGTTTTCGCCTTTTGAGTTGGTATATGGGCGGAGACCTCGCGGACTACTTGACTTTATTAAAGAGGAATGGGAAAGTGAACCTGTTCAGCATAAGAGTGTTCTTGAATATGTCTCCCAAATGCAGGACAGGATCCAAACTGTGATGCCACTAGTCAAAGAGCATTTGCAAAAAGCCCAGGAGGGGCCCTCAACGACGGGTCTATAACAGGGCTGCTAAAATAAGGCACTTCCGTGTGGGGGATCGAGCAGCGGTACTAGTTCCCACTGTGGAAAGTAAATTCTTGGCCAGATGGCAAGGTCCCTTTGAAGTTGTGGAAAAAGTGGGAGAGGTAATTTATAGAGTCCACCAGCCAGGCAAGAGGAAACCGTATCAGATATATTATGTCAACTTGTTAAAGCCCTGGACAGACAGGGAACCGGTGACCTCCCTGGCTAGTGCAAGACTTGAGCCTCAGGTTGGAGTGGAGAGTGTTCAAGTAGCAAGTACCCTGTCTAAAATACAAAGTCAGCAGGCAAAGGAGTTCTTGCAGAGAAATAAAGAAAAGTTTTCAGAATTGCCAGGGCTAACTAGTGTCATAGAACATGATATCACGGAACCTGGAGTCAAAGTTTTTGTCCGGCCCTACCACATCCCAGAGGCTCAATAGAAGGCCGTTTCAGAGGAAGTGAAGAAGATGCTAGATCTGGAGATCATTGAACAATCGCAGAGTGAGTGGTCGAGCCCGATTGTGTTAGTACCAAAGCCCAACCGGACTCTTCGATTCTGCAATGATTTCTGGAAACTTAATGAGGTTTCACGGTTTGATGCCTACCCCATGCCCCGGGTAGATGAGCTTATTGAGAGACTAGGTCCAGCCAGGTATATCACAACATTAGACCTTACCAAGGGGTATTGGCAAATCCCATTGACTAAGGCTGCTAGAGAGAACTGCTTTTTCTACCCCAGAGGGGAGTTTTCAGTACAAACGAATGCCTTTTGGACTGCAAACTGCTCCAGCCACATTCCAGCGAGCAATGGATAGGATTTTATGACCTCACGGGAGTATGCCTCAGTGTACTTGGACGACATAGTAATTTTTAGCAGAGACTGGGAATCACACTTGCCCAAAGTCCAGGCAGTACTGGACTCTCTTTGGAAGGAGGGGTTTACAATAAACCCTGAAAAATGTGCTTTGGGAATGGAGGAGGTGAAATACCTGGGCTATATTGTGGGTAGAGGGGTGGTGAAACCTCAGGTTAGCAAGGTAGAGGCTATACAGAATTGGCCCCGCCCCCTGAATAAAAAAAAGCAGGTACGTGCATTCCTGGGCATGGTGGGATACTACAGGAGATTCGTACCCAACTTTACCACATTGGCGGCTCCATTGACCGATCTGACTAAGGGTCGGAAATCGGTCATGGTGGAATGGAATGCAGATGCTGAAAAGGCTTTTTTGGAGCTCAAGTCAGCACTGTGCCAACACCCTGCCCTGATAGCACCTGATTTTTCAAACAAGTTCATTGTCCAGACTGATGCTTCCGATGTAGGATTGGGAGCGGTGTTGTCACAGGTTATTCATGGTGAGGAGCACCCAGTAGTCTTCCTCAGTAGGAAGTTGACACCAGTGGAAAAAAAACTACGCTATAATTGAACAAGAGTGTCTGGCCATTAAGTGGGCTCTGGAATCCCTCAGATATTACCTCTTGGGGAGGAAGTTTAGGCTGATTTCTGACCATGCCCCTTTAACATGGATGAGGCAAGGTAAAGGGACTAATGCCAGGATTACTTGTTGGTTCCTGGCGCTCCAGGAATTTAAATTTGTAGTGGAGCATAGGCCCGGGAGACTGCATCAAAATGCAGATGCCCTCTCTCGAGTCCATTGTTTAAGCTCCACTGTTGCCTCTACCTCCTTGGCGTTGGAGCACGAGGGGGGAATATGTACAGGACGTCGTGGCTGGGTCCTGGAAGGACGCTATATTTCCCCTCTGTTTGGGCTGTGGTTCCTTTAAGGGAACAGAAAGGGTTAACGCACCTGTCCAAGGAAGTGGTTTAAGACAGACAAGAAGTTGTAGATGGGAGTATAGTGGAGACTGTGCATGGTGAATGGTGGACAGTGGAAAGCTGTGAAAAGCTGTGAAAGCAGATGGCAGTGTCCTGCCTGGAAGCCTGCTAGCTGGGGAACTTACCTGCAACACCAAGTAAGGACTGTTTAACTGCGATAGCAGTTATAAGCTCTACAAGTCGGTGAGACTGTTATTTCTTTTGTTTTTGCTGCTGTGAAGCCATTTAAGTTAAATAAACGTCCTTTTTG
The DNA here is from genome assembly GCA_029206835.1 of Rana muscosa. Lineage (NCBI taxonomy): Eukaryota > Metazoa > Chordata > Amphibia > Anura > Ranidae > Rana > Rana muscosa. The sequence goes on along the minus strand of CM055120.1, from coordinate 114,846,977 downwards.
TTTGAAAAGCCTGTGTCCTGCGATCTAGCTGGTTCCCCGAACATTACAATATATACACACACACACAGCCTGCAATGCATGTATATACTAAATATACTGATCAAACTCAATCAACTGCCTGCTCAATCTAGCTAACTGAAATTACTCTCTCTCTCTTTCTCTCTCTCTCTCTCTCTCTCTCTATCTCTCCTCCGCCGCAACACACTACACAAGGCAGACGCGCAGGTGGCCTTATATAGTGTGGGGCATGTACTTTGTCCCCCTGAGCCATGATTGGCAAAAAGCACCCTGCCTTTGGCCAATTATGGCTCTCTGTGCTGACGGCGCTGTGATTGGCTAAAGCATGCGGGTCATAGTGCATGCTTGGCCAATCATCAGCCAGCAATGCACTGCGATGACGCAGTGCATTATGGGCCGTGACACGCCGCTCGAATTTGCCACGAACGGCCCATAATGTTCAAAATTCGCCGAACAAGTGAACAGACGATGTTCGAGTCGAACTAATGTTCGACTCGAACTCGAACCTCATCCCTAGTAGTAATGTGCGGTAAAAACACATGCATTACTCCAACACATGATATGCTTGTATTTTGAATGGTATCCCTACACATCTTCAAAGTGCACCTGCACTACAGCACTCCACAATACACCAGAGTGCATGATGTGCTTTGTGGTGCTCTTGCATAGGGGTCCAATCAAAAGGCTGTGTTAATGAAGTACGCTGCAAGACATGATAAAGCACATTGCGGCGGATACATTACCTCAATACACTATAGCGTTATCGTGGTCTTAGGGAAAAAGCAAAGAGCTGAATATAAAGATGCAAAGTTTGGGATGGTTAATAGAAAACATTGCAGGTAGGTACAGTAGATGTTCTGAGCAACAGCAGAATGCTGGCACAGCTGCGTACTGTCAGGACCTGCTCACACTATAATGCAGTGCACTGTATACATAATGAATGGGCTGCAACACACCTCCACGTACACACTGATTATATTTTTAACACAGCACAGTGCAACACGCAAAACCTGATTTAATTTCATCCTATTGTAACACCAACATATTATGTGGTTTATTTATTTCTGTGTACTGTATACAGGGCCGTTTGAAGGAATTTGGGGGTCCCAAGCAAAATGGACATGGAGGCCCCCCGCGCACTCACGCAAAGCCTACAGGAACCACAGCATAGCGATACAGTTTAAGCTCACCCACACTTTATATAAATAAAAAAGGTTTACAGTGCAAATACTGCTGTTGCATATAATCCAACATACTTAAAACACATACACACTCACATTAACATTAAGATGCTGCTTAGGACTGTTTATGGACAGTGGGATGGACAGGGGGACCGTGGGATGGACAGGGGGACTCCGCACTGTAATATCCACATCATCTCCCCCACTGTAATGTCCACATCTCCCCCACTGTAATATCCAGATCTCCCCACTGTACTGTCCACATCTCCCCCTGTACTGTCCACATCTCCCCCTGTAATTTCCACTGTTAAAATAATAAAAATATTCAAAAATAATTATGGAGCGATAAAGTCTCTAATAGTTCCACAAATAAAATAGTAAATAAGTTTTCTTGAAAAGTAGTAAAGAATCTGTCAGTCTTTCTATGGCTCCACAAGCATGTACTTGTACATGATTTCTGTTCTGTCCAGTAATCCAGGCCAGGATTAGGATCCCTGAATATTCGTGCGCTTTTCTCCTGTAAACAACTTCCTGGTCACAGCAGCCTGCTTCTGCATCCCAATCCCCACTATTGGAGAAATGTCCAGTATCAGGGTTTTTTATGTTTTTTTATTTAGTAAATAAAAAAATAAAAAAAACCCTGATACTGGACATTTCTCCAATAGTGGGGATTGGGATGGAGAAGCAGGCTGCTGTGACCAGGAAGTTGTTTGCAGCCGCGCACTAATATTCAGGGATCCTGATCTGGCTGAATTACTGGACAGAAGAACAGAAATCATGTACAAGTACATGCTTGTGGAGCCAAAGAAAGACAGATTCTTTACTACTTTTCAAGAAAACGTATTTACTTTTTTATTTGTGGAACTATTAGAGACTTTATCACTCCATTAAAAAGTCATTCACTGACTTACCCTTTCCAGAGGCACTGTCTGGCGGGCAAAATATGATCCGACCGCAATGGGAGTTGTAGCACGCCTGCGCTGCCCTCCTGAGTGACTGTGACTGACACTGACTCCTCCCCCCAGGAGCAGGGAGCATCAGCACGTAGCCGCCGTTGTGGACTACAACTCCCATAAGCAATAGCGGCGGCCTGTCACCGCCGGGTGTACCAAGATGGCCGCCACTCCGGAGCTAGGCCGAAGCCGCGGCCTTTCCTAAGGCTGCAATCCGCGGATCGGCTCCGGGCGAAAATCGAGGACAGTGACAGGCAGCAGGCTGGGGCCCCAGGCCAGCTCGGGGCCCCAAGCAATTGCTTGTTTTGCCTGTCCTGTTCCGACGGCCCTGACTATATATTGCAACTCAAACTTTCAAAAGAGGATAAAAAGCTCTCCTAAATAACATAAATGTTCCCTTTTGAGTATTACATTTATTCTACATTACTTAAAGATCACATAATGTGAGAATCCTTTAGTTGATTATATTTTTGGGGAACTATCTGGGGCTGCACAAATTATGTAACAGTTACATTGGAAACATATACAGAAAAGAATATGCAAAGGTAAGCTACAAAGCTATTAATATCACCCTAATAAATATTGATGGTAAATTTACCAAATGTAAGCTATTGTGCTACATTTCGGGTCCCCTATATTTGGCAAGTTAACAACTACTGCATGGAGTTTCGTTTAAATATGTAACATTGAGTATAAGACACACTATATTACACTGAATTGAGTTTCCTGAATAACGCCTAATGGTTACATTTGTGTTTGACTATGATGCCCTCGTGTGGATATACAGTATATAGTATGAGAATGTTGAGCTGTGACTCAGAATGTGGCACCACATCCAAATAGAAATGAAGAACAGGAATTGGAATGGACTTTATATTGGTAGCCACTAGCAGTCCCAAAAAAGGAAAAAGGAGTACTCAATTGAATATAAAATCCAAATGTATTATATGAACATGATAAAAGCACTTTAAAATTAAAGGAACTATTGTGAGGAAGATTAGTACATGATATATACATGCAACATCATCCCATATAGGTTGATTCTATAAAAACATACATACATATACAGTTGTGCTCATAAGTTTACATACCCAGGCTGAATTGATGATTTCTTGGCCATTTTTCAGAGAATATGAATGATGAGACAAAAACGTTTCTTTCTCTCATGGTTAGTGTTTAGCTGAAGCCATTTATTATCAATCAACTGTGTTTACTCTTTTTAAATTATGACAACAGAAACTATCCAAATGACCCTGATCAAACGTTTAAATACCCCAGTTCTTAATACTGTGTATTGCCCCCTTTATCATTAATGACAGCTTGAAGTCTTTCTTGTTCATACATCACGGGACACAGAGCAGCATAGTCATTACTATGTGGGTTATATAGAATTACCTTCAGGTGCTGGCACTGGCAACTTCCAAAACAGGAAGTACCCTCCCCTATATAAGCCCCTCCCATCCGGGAGTACCTCAGTTTTTTGCCAGTGTCTAAGGTGTTGGCCAAGGTTAACATGTATTCATCTGGGCTTGTGTACAGGTTCTCTGGGCCTTAGCAAGCTATTCCGGATCCGACCAAAAAAAGCTTCATAGCTAAACGGTCGGTACCCGGGCCTTGCAGAGAAGAGCAGGGTTTTGCCTGTAATGCCTCTCTTAGGAGGGCTGGACCCTGGGATCCAGAGCTCTGGTCATACCCAAAACCAAGAGGCTATCTGTGCAGGGTGCTATACAGGTCCAGGGGAGTGGAATCCTTGGGAACCCGGTCCCTGAAGGTCTAGTACAATGCCTGCCGTGAGAGGTGAAGTTTGGGCTTCTGTGGACCAAACAAAGTCCTGCGGCGGGGAAAAGGTAAGTGGGGGCCCCTCAGGAACTTGGTTCTATTGAGGGGACCCCCAAGCCTAATATGTCTTTCTGCCTGTTACCTAAAGGGTATTCCCGCTAATAGCTATATATGCCTAAGAAATCCTAGAAATGTTTTTTCATAAGGGAAATTTTAAAAAAACTATAAACCTGGAAATGTTTTTTCATAAAGGAGGTTTTAAAAAAAAAAAAAAAAAGACAAAGGTGCGGTACCTGTGTTTGTCCACTAGAGGCCGCTGTGGAACGTCTTTTTTCTTGGGACTATTCCTTCCATGGTGAAAGTCCAGGCAGATGAGTGAGCTCTCTATCAGGGAAGCTGCATTCCTCTGTCATGCTGCCAAGTAGTTTCCTTCCATCCCTGAGTCCTGGTGAAACAGGGACCCTGGCTCCTCTCCCTACATGGCGCCAAGAGCGCACACGTGCACGCGCGCGCGCGCACATATGCTTTCCTTTTATAAGGTTTAGCTTCAAAAAAGGGGGCGGAGCCTGGCGGATGACGTGCTCTGTGCGCCCAGCGCTTCTGCGCATGTGCGGGCGTCCCAGCAAGATAAAAGGACTCAGTCCACGCTGCTTGCTATGGACACAGAGCATGAAAAGGAGCTGGTAGCATGGTATAGGGGCTTACAGCGGGCGGTTGATACAGGCATCCCCAGAAAGACGCATTAGTAGACACCCACTGATGTACATAGCAGCAAATTGCATTAGACTATTTCAGTAAGGGGTGTATTGCGGCTGGAATACCTCAGCTTTGAACTAAGGAATATGCCGCCTAAAAAACTCCGAGATATACCTCTCAGGAGGTGTAGGGGGTCTCCATCGGGCTCTGAGGATCTGGAGCAGTCATCTGCACCCTCCTCCCCTGAGAAATCAGAGGTTAATACCCATAAGGAACCCCCGGGAGTGCCAGGTACTGCGGCTGTCCTCAGTCCACCTGCTCCTGCATATATAACAGAGGAGGTTTTTTCCTCAACTCTGGAGGGATTGGAGCAGAGATTGGCTGCATTGATCGCTTCTTCTCTACAGGAAAGAAAGCGCGCCAGATCTCCATCACCTCCATTAGAGTGCCTGTTGGCAGAGCAACAGTCCCAGGAAGGGACCGACCTACCTGAAGGGGATCAGGAGGAGGTTAGCTCTGTTTTTGAGGAATCGACAGTAGATGAACCATTTTCAGCATCACAGACTGAAAGATTGTGGGTCCAGACCCTAACTGACATGGTTCGATCTGCATTTAAAATGCCTCTTGTTGAACCATCAACTACTGCTGTCTCCTCATTGGGGTCGCTAAAAGCTCCCCAGGTTAATTGCTCCTTTCCAATACATCCATTATTGGAAGGACTTATATACCAGGACTGGGAACATCCTGATAAACTATTTGTTCCGCCTAAAAGGTTTCCGGTGATCTATCCCATGGAGGGAAAGTTCACCCAGAGATGGAATGTTCCTACGGTGGATGCAGCCATCTCTTCTGTGAACAAATCACTGACATGTCCAGTAGATAATGTTCAAATGTTCAAAGATCCAGTGGATAAAAAATTGGAATCTTTATTAAAATCTGCTTTTTCCACAGCAGGGGCTGTTACACAGCCAGCAGTGGCAGCTATTGGGGTCTGCCAAGCTTTAAAGGATCAAATGAAAATGGTCCTGAGGGATTTGCCAGACCAGCAGGCCCAGGCTCTGGCTGATCTGCCTAGAGCATTATGCTTTGCGGTTGATGCCATCAAGGATTCTATCCATCAGGCCTCCCGCCTCACGCTGTCTTTGGTACATATGCGTAGGCTTCTGTGGCTCAAAAACTGGTCTGCTGAAGCTCCCTGTAAGAAGCTCTTAGTTAGCTTCCCATTTCATGGGGAACGCCTTTTTGGCGAAGACCTGGATAAGTATATCCAGAAGATTTCCAGTGGTAAAAGTACTCTCTTACCGAGTAAAAAGAGGTCTAGGGGTCCATCTTTTAAGAGGACTACCTCTCCTATCCCTGCGACGTCTGCTACTAAGCAGTTCCGACGGCCTCCTCGGTCAAACTCAGGAGGTAAAAATCAGGGACAGCCACAGGGTAATAAAAAGCCCTGGATCCGAAGAGGTACTAAACCAGCCTCCAAGTCAAGCCTATGAAGGGCTGCCCCCACTCAAACGGGTGGGGGGAAGACTTCAGTTGTTCGCAGAGACCTGGCGGGAGACGATCAAAGACAGATGGGTGCTCTCCGCAGTAACTCTGGGATACAAGTTGGAGTTAAAAGAGTCTCCTCCGTCCCATTTTATGTGGTCAGGCATGCCAAGAGACCCTCTGAAAAGAGGGTCTCTCCTATTGGCGTTAGAACAACTATTGCTCCAAGGAGTAATTATGGAGGTTCCTATGGAAGAGTGGGGGTTGGGTTTCTACTCAAACCTTTTCACAGTCCCGAAGCCAAACGGGGACATAAGACCCATATTGGACCTAAAGAGTCTAAACAAATTTCTAAACGTCCGGTCTTTCCGGATGGAGTCGATCCGATCGGTCACCGCTGCCCTACAAGGGGAGGAATGGTTAGCCTCGATCGACATCAAAGATGCTTACTTGCATGTTCCCATCTTTCCAGGTCATCAAAAATTCCTACGCTTTGCAGTAGAAGGGCGCCATTTTCAGTTCAGAGCCTTACCATTCGGTCTGGCCACAGCACCACGAGTGTTCACAAAAATTCTGGCCCCACTGTTGGCCAATCTAAGAACACGGGGTGTAACGATAATGGCATACCTAGACGACCTGTTGTTGATGGACCACTCAGTTGCCAAGCTAGAAGTGGTAATTGTCGATACAATCAAGTATCTAGAATCTCACGGTTGGGTCATCAACCTGGACAAGTCAGCCCTACAGCCAGTGAAAAACCTGGTATATCTAGGGCTACGGCTGGATTCAGACCAGAGGAAGATTTTCTTACCTCTAGACAAGGTATCCTCTTTGAGGGCCTTGGTCCGTCTGCTTTGTGCAAAAAGACAGCCGTCCATACGCCTGTGCATGAGGCTGCTAGGAAAGATGGTAGCATCATTCGAAGCTGTGCCATACGCCCAATTCCACTCAAGGAATTTACAAAGGGCCATATTGTCAGCCTGGAACGGAAAAGTTCAGGCTCTAGACTTCCCGATGGCTTTGTCCCCTTCCGTTCGGAAGAGTCTCTGCTGGTGGTTGATCCCCCAGAATCTCCAGAAGGGAAAACCCTTCAGCCCGATATCTTGGAAGGTGGTCACTACAGATGCCAGCCTTATAGGCTGGGGGGCAGTACTGGAGCAATGGTCTCTCCAGGGCAGATGGTCAAATGTAGTAAAAACCCTGCCCATCAATCTCTTAGAGATACGAGCAGCCCGGTACGCTCTAGTAGCCTGGACATCCAGACTCCAAGGGTCCCCTGTCAGAATTCAATCAGACAATGCCACAGCAGTGGCATATATCAATCATCAGGGAGGCACCAGGAGTCGTGCCCATTCCAGTCACATCCTGGAATGGGCAGAAAAGCATGTCCCATGTATATCAGCTGTCTTCATTCCAGGGGTGGAGAATTGGAAGGCGGACTTTCTGAGTCGCCAACAGTTATGCCCAGGGGAATGGTCCCTTCATCCCGAGGTCTTCCGAGCAATATGTCAGCGGTGGGGAACACCGGATGTAGATCTGCTAGCATCCAGATTCAACGCAAAGGTGGACAGATTTGTCTCCCGGACAAGGGATCCCCTCGCTTGCGGCTCGGATGCTCTGGTGTTCCCTTGGGATCAGTTCAGACTGATATATGCATTCCCTCCGCTACAATTGTTGCCTCGACTCCTTCGCAGAGTCAGGTTGGAGAAGAAGCCGGTGATCCTGGTGGCTCCAGCGTGGCCCCGAAGGGCCTGGTACGCGGAGATCATCAAAATGTCTGTGGGGAGTCCTTGGACCCTTCCACGTCGTCCGGACCTGCTTTCGCAAGGACCGATATACCACCCTTCCTTACTAACTCTAAGTTTAACGGCCTGGCTATTGAATCCCACATCCTAAAGAAGAGAGGTCTCTCTAACTCTGTGGTATCAACTATAATCAATGCCAGGAAGCCTGTATCCAGGCAGATCTACTATAGAGTTTGGAAGGCGTACATCACTTGGTGCGAGGCCAGAAAATGGCATCCACGTAAGTACGTTATAGGCAGAATTCTGGACTTCCTGCAGTGGGCTGTAGACAGGAAGTTTGCCTTAAGTACTATCAAGGGCCAGGTTTCGGCCTTGTCAATACTATTTCAAAGGCCCCTGGCTATGCATTCACTTGTCAAATCCTTTATGCAAGGTGTGACTCGTATTATTCCACCGATTAAGGCTCCCATATGCCCATGGGATCTAAATTTGGTTCTGTCGGTTCTGCAGAAGCAGCCATTTGAACCTTTGCGGCACATTTCCTTGGTTCTACTCACCAGGAAATTGATATTTTTAGTAGCCATATGCTCGGCTAGAAGAGTGTCGGAATTAGCCGCCATGTCCTGTAAAGAGCCATATCTGGTTATCCATAAGGACAGAGTAGTATTACGTCCTCACCCAGCCTTTCTTCCTAAGGTGGTATCGAGGTTTCACTTGAACCAGGATGTGGTTCTTCCTTCTTTTTTCCCCAAACCAAGCTCGGTAGAGGAAAAGTTATTGCATTCTTTGGATGTAGTAAGAGCAGTTAAAGCTTATCTAAAAGCCACTGCTCAGATTCGTAGAACGGATTCTTTGTTTGTTCTGCCGGAAGGCCCCAGAAAGGGTCAGGCAGCATCAAAATCTACTTTAGCCAAGTGGATTCGACAGGTCATAATACAAGCCTATGGCTTGAGAAGTAGACCGCCTCCGTTCAAAGTTAGGGCGCACTCCACGAGAGCAGTTGGAACTTCATGGGCAGTGCATCACCAGGCCTCCCTGGCGCAAATTTGTAAGGCCGCAACATGGTCTTCAGTACACACGTTTACTAGGTTCTACCAGGTGGACGTTAGAAGTCAGGAGGATGTCGCCTTTGGGCGCAGTGTGTTGCAGGCCGCAAAAGATCCTCATGCCTGATGGCGCCCAGCTTATGTATGGTGTATCCCCCCCCTCATGTGGCATTGCTTTGGGACGTCCCACATAGTAATGACTATGCTGCTCTGTGTCCCGTGATGTATGAACAAGAAAGTAGGATTTTTAAAACAGCTTACCTGTAAAATCCTTTTCTTGGAGTACATCACGGGACACAGAGCTCCCACCCCTCTTTTGGGGACACGTATTGCTTTGCTACAAAACTGAGGTACTCCCGGATGGGAGGGGCTTATATAGGGGAGGGTACTTCCTGTTTTGGAAGTTGCCAGTGCCAGCACCTGAAGGTAATTCTATATAACCCACATAGTAATGACTATGCTGCTCTGTGTCCCGTGATGTACTCCAAGAAAAGGATTTTACAGGTAAGCTGTTTTAAAAATCCTACTTTTGTTGTATTTGTGGATGAGGCTCTTTATCTTCTCAGATGGTAAAGCTGCCCATTCCTCTTGGCAAATAGCCTCCAGTTCCTGTAAATTCTTGGGCTGTCTTGCATGAAGTGCACGTTTGAGATCTCCCCAGAGGGGCTCAATAATATTGAGGTCAAGAGACTGAGATGGCCACTCCCGAACCTTCACTTTATTCTGCTGTAGCCAATGACAGGTCGACTTGGCCTTGTGTTTCGGATCATTGTCATGTTGGAATGTCCAAGTACGTCCCATGCGCAGCTTCCTGGCTGATGAATGCAAATGTTCCTCCACTATTTTTTGATAACATACTGCATTCATCTTGCCATCAATGTTGACCAAATTTCCTGTGCCTTTGTAGCCCACACATCCCCAAAACATCAGTGATCCACCTCAGTGTTTCACAGTAGGAATGGTGTACCTTTTCATCATAGGAATTGTTGACTCCTCTCCAAATGTAGAGTTTATGGTTGTGGCCAAAAAAACTCAATTTTGGTCTCATCACTCCAAATGACTTTGTGCCAGAAGGTTTGAGGCTTGTCTCTGTGCTGTTTTGCGTATTGTAAGTGGGATACTTTGTGGCATTTGCGTAGTAATGGCTTTATTCTGGCGACTCGACCATGCAGCCCATCTTTCTTCAAGTGCCTCCTTATTGTGCATCTTGAAACAGCCACACAACATGTTTTCAGAGAGTCCTGTATTTCACTTGAAGTTATTTGTGGGTTTTTCTTTGCATCCCGAACAATTTTCCTGGCAGTTGTGGCTGAAATTTTAGTTGGTCTACCTGACCGTGGTTTGGTTTCAACAGAACCCCTAATTTTACACTTCTTGATTAGAGTTTGGACACTGCTGATTGACTTCAGAGAAGCTCGTAGACCAGACTGTGTGACTGCAGAGGAGACCAAAGGGATGTAGGTGAAACAGTGGCGTACTAAGTAGGGGAGCGGGGGGGCGTGCCGCACCGGGTGCCACTCACTGGGGTGGGTGTCAGGCCGGCACCCCCCCTCCGCGACTGAAGAGTACTTAGGGGGCGTTCTCTCGTGAACGAAGCTGCCTCCCCCTCCTACGTGTAGTCTACAAGTGCTGTGTGTGCAGCATGAGGCGCGCTGATCATCTGAGCCAGGTGCATTATGGGTCTGAAGGGGGGGGTGTCTGCACTATTGTAGGGGGCGTTCTGTATTGTAGGGGGGTGTCTGCACTATCGTAAGGGGGGTTCTGTATTGTAGGGGGGAGTGTCTGCACTATTGTAGGGGGGATCCTCTGCACTATTGTAGGGGGGTTCTGTATTGTAGGGGGGGTCTGTGTAACATGCAGGGGGTCCAGAACTGTTAGGGGGGTGTCTGTGTAACATACAGGTGTCTAGAGCTGTGGGGGCTGTGTAATGTAAAGAGGTCCAGAGGTAGTAAGGCTGTGTAATGTAAAGGGGTCCAGAGGTGCAGTCTAGTGTAAAGGGGTCCAGAGGTGCAGTCTAATGTAAAGGGGTGCAGTGTAATGTAAAGAGGTCCAGAGGTACAAGGGCTGTGTAATGTAAAGGGGTCCAGAGATGCAGGGTGCTGTGTAATGTAAAGGGGTCCAGAGGTGCAGTGTAATGTAAAGGGGTCCAGTGATGCATGGTGCTGTGTAATGTAAAGGCGTCCAGAGATGCAGGGTGCTGTGTAATGTAAAGGGGTCCAGTGATGCAGGGTTCTGTGTAATGTAAAGGGGTCCAGTGATGCAGGGTGCTGTGTAATGTAAAGGGGTGCAGTGTAATGTAAAGGGGTCCAGTGGTGCAGTCTAATGTATAGAGGTGCTATGTAATGTAATGGGGTCCAGTGGTGCAGTCTAATGTAAAGAGGTGCAGTGTAATGTAAAGGGGTCCATAGGTGCAGAGTGATGTGTAATGTAAAAGGGTCTAGTGGTGTGTAATGTAAAGGGGTCTAGTGGTGCAGGGTGCTGTGTAATGTAAAGGGGTCCATAGGTGCAGGGTGATGTGTAATGTAAAGGGGTCCAGTGATGCAGGGTGCTGTGTAATGTCAAGGGGTCCAGTGATGCAGGGTGCTGTGTAATGTAAAGGGGTCCAGTGGTGCAGGGTGCTGTTCAATGTAAAGGGGTTCAGAGGTGCAGGGTGCTGTGTAATGTAAAGGGGTTCAGAGGTGCAGGGTGCTGTAAAGAGGTGCAGTGTAATGTAAAGGGGTCCATAGGTGCAGGGTGATGTGTAATGGAAAGGGGTCTAGTGGTGCAGGGTGGTGTGTAATGTAAAGGGGTCTAGTGGTGCAGGGTGCTGTGTAATGTAAAGGGGTGCAAGGTGCTGTGTAATGTAAAGGGTTCCAGAGATGCAGGGTGCAGTGTAATGTAAAGGGGTCCAGAGGTGCAGGGTGCTGTGTAATGTAAAGGGATCCAGTGGTGCAGTCTAATGTAAAGAGGTGCAGTGTAATGTAAAGGGGTCCAAAGGTGCATTGTAATGTAAAGGGGTCCATAGGTGCAGGGTGATGTGTAATGTAAAGGGGTCTAGTGGTATGTAATGTAAAGGGGTCTAGTGGTGCAGGGTGCTGTGTAATGTAAAGGGGTCCATAGGTGCAGCGTGATGTGTAATGTAAAGGGATCCAGTGGTGCAGGGTGGTGTGTAATGTAAAGGGGTCCAGTGGTTCAGGGTGCTGTGTAATGTAAAGGGGTCCAGGGGTGCAGGGTGCTGTGTAATGTAAAGGGGTCCAGAGCTGTGGGGTGCTGTGTAATGTAAAGGGGTCCAGTCATGCAGGGTGCTGTGTAATGTAAAGGGGTCCAGTGATGCAGGGTGCTGTGTAATGTAAAGGGGTCCAGTGATGCAGGGTGCTGTGTAATGTAAAGGGATCCAGTGGTGCAGGGTGGTGTGTAATGTAAAGGGGTCCAGTGGTGCAGGGTGCGGTGTAATGTAAAGGGGTCCAGTGGTGCAGGGTGCTGTGTAATGTAAAGGGGTCCAGTGGTGCAGTTGTGGAGAGGGGGTACACAGTAGTGACAAAGATATTGAAGGATGCAGGGCGCACAGTGGAGTGTTTTTACATTTTACCGTGGGGGTGGTGCCAGATATTGGATCCGCCCCGGGTGTCAAATGCTCTAGGTACGCCCCTGAGGTGAAAATATAATAATTTATTAAGATCAATGAACAAACACACAACCACCTCCAACAGAACACCGTGCAATAAATCAACCAATAAACAGTGAATATGTACAATAATGGGAGATACCAGAATCGTAGTAAAGCCAGGTCATACAAAAGGGGATGTCAGCAGATGGGTAAGGACGGGAGACAAACAGGGACAGGGAGGGGACAGATGGGTAGGCTGCAGAGCAGGGATCCAAAGTACTCAGGTAACAGGAGGACAGGTGACCGTGGTTCTCAGGAGACAGGAGGGACAGGTGCAGGATGGACACAGGATAGGGGTCGGATCGGGTCAGGTAGGATGCAGGCTCAAAGTCAGGATCGCAGGTTCTAGGTCAGGGAGAGAGATACCAGGGCAAGGTATGTTTGTATTCGCCGGGTATAAATAGGAAGGCTTGTAATTGGCTTCAAGTCACACCTGAGCGCAGGAAGAGCAGTTCGCTCCACACTGCCAGGATCCATCCGCTGGTGGAGACCAGTACTGCGTCCAAAGGATAATATAATACCAGCAGGGAGAAATTCTCCTGACAGTTCCACACTGCCAGGAGACACCTGCTGGTGGACCACAGTACTGCAAGCCAAATAATAAATATCACCAGCGGATGGAACCTTTCCTGACAGTACCCCTCCCCCCCTCAAAGGAGTGGCCTCCGGACGCTCCAACTAACTGTTGCTGGGGAAAGTTAATGGCAACAAGCTGGGCAACAGGCAAAGTCACATCCGGGCAGACAGCGGGCACAAATTCCGGCAGGAGACAGGCACATCAAGCTGGGCAGCAGACAGGGGAAAATCAAGCTGGGCAGCAGACAGGGGAAAATCAAGCTGGGCAGCAGACAGGGGAAAATCAGGCTGGGCAGCAGACAGGGGAAAATCAGGCTGGGCAGCAGACAGGGGAAAATCAAGCTGGGCAGCAGACAGGAACACACCAGGCTGGTCAGCAGGCAGGAACACATCAGGCTGGGTAGCAGGCTCCGTGTCATCGAGCTGGGCAGCAGGCTTCGGGTCATCGAGCTGGGCAGCAGATAGAGGATCCACAGGTCAGGAAACGGGCACCACAACCTCAGACCGGGAAACGGGCACCACAACCTCAGACCGGGAAACGGGCACCACAACCTCAGGCCAGAATGCTGGCTCTAGCTCTTCAGGCTGGTACTGGTTCTTCAGGCTGGAACGCTGGCACCCCAGGTTGAAACACTGACATCTCGGGCTGAAACACTGGCACCAGGACATCCGACTGGAAGGCAGGCACCAAGACACCAGACTGGAAGGCAGGCACCAGGACATCAGACTGGAAGGCAGGCACCAGGGCATCAGACTGGAGGGCAGGCACCAGGGCATCAGACTGGAAGGCAGGTACTAAGACTTCAGGCAGAGACACGGGCACAGGGACATCGAGCTGGAACACGGGCACAGGAACTTCACGCTGGCAGACTGGCACAGGAACTTCAGGCTGGCACAGGAACTTCAGGCTGGCAGACTGGCACAGGAACTTCAGTCTGGCAATGGAACTTCAGTCTGGCACAGGAACTTCAGGCCGGCAGACTGGCACAGGAACTTCAGGCCGGCAGTCTGGCACAGGAACTTCAGGCCGGCAGTCTGGCACAGGAACTTCAGGCCGGCAGACTGGCACAGGAACTTCAGGCCAGCAGACTGGCACAGGAACTTCAGGCCGGCAGACTGGCACAGGAACTTCAGGCCGGCAGACTGGCACAGGAACTTCAGGCTGGCACAGGAACTTCAGGCTGGCAGACTGGCACAGGAACTTCAGGCTGGCAAAATGCCACGCATGCTCGGAATCATTGAACTTAGTTTTTCTCGGCTCGTCGTAGTGTTGTACGTCACCGCGTTCTTGACGTTCGGAATTTCAGACAACATTTGTGTGACCGTGTGTATGCAAGACAAGTTTGAGCCAACATCCGTCGGCAAAAAAAAAAACACGGTTTTATTGTCAGAATGTCTGATCGTGTGTACGCGGCATAACAAGTATTAACATATCCAGTACAGGATTTTAGAGATAAAGAGATAAAAAAGGTATGAGACTTTAATTGGCCTTTTAAAGCATACTTCAGTGGGGCAAACAAAGTGGTGGTTAAGAGAAGGTAAGTATAAAGCCCCATACACACGATCGGACTTCAAACAAACTTTTCCGTGGATTTTTGTTTGAAGGGCGTTGGCCGTGAACTTGGTATGCATACACACGGCAGGACTTTTTCAGCAAACTTTCCCAAAATCACGTGTTTTTTCTGCTCTTTACCACCACCCTTTGGTCAACTTCTGCTATTGTTGGTTGATTTTAACATTGGTTCTGAGCATGTGTGTTTGTACTTTGGACTAAAGTCCGATGGACTTCTATACACACGATAGGATTTTGCACCGTAGGACTTTTGTTGCTGAAAAGTATGTTCGTTTGCAGAGCGAACATTTGTCCGAAAGAAAACCGAAAAAGTTTGTCCGATGGAGCGTACACACGGTCAGATTTTTTTTGAAAACCTGTGAATTTAGAAGTTTTGTTGTAAAAAAGTCAGACCGTATGTATGGGGCTTTAGAAGCAGTTGGGGCAGCTAATTAGGTAAACCCTTTGCTTTTCTCTGCATGGACAAAATACTGGTTTACCTTAAAGCCAACTATAGCACACAAACTGGCTGATTGATCCCAGGTTCCATTCCCTAAAAGGCATATGGCAGCCAAGCACACAACATTTCCCACACTCTTGACTCAGTAAACAGGCTGTGCAGCCCTTTTTTTGTTTTGTTTTTTATTTTTGGGTAGAACTTGGATAGAGTGAGAGTGAGCGTGATCTTAGTAACTGTAAACCCGAAAATGAAGACAAAAGGCGCACCAAGATTATATAGTCCAATCAGCAATAGAATGTCTATGGGAACAATAATAGGGGTTAAGGGTAGTCCAAGATAGTCTCTAATCCATGAAGGGTGAGGTGTAGAAAGGGGAAGTATTACATTTATTCTACATTACTTAAAGATCGCATAATGTGAGAATCCTTTAGTTGATTATATTTTTGGGGAACTATCTGGGGCTGCACAAATTATGTAACAGTTACATTGGAAACATATACAGAAAAGAATATGCAAAGGTAAGCTACAAAGCTATTAATATCACCCTAATAAATATTGATGGTAAATTTACCAAATGTAAGCTATTGTGCTACATTTCGGGTCCCCTATATTTGGCAAGTTAACAACTACTGCATGGAGTTTCGTTTAAATATGTAACATTGAGTATAAGAACCACACTATATTACACTGAATTGAATTTCCTGAATAACGCCTAATGGTTACATTTGTGTTTGACTATGATGCCCTCGTGTGGATATACAGTATATAGTATGAGAATGTTGAGAATGTTGAGCTGTGACTCAGAATGTGGCACCACATCCAAATAGAAATGAAGAACAGGAATTGGAATGGACTTTATATTGGTAGCCACTAGCAGTCCCAAAAAAGGAAAAAGGAGTACTCAATTGAATATAAAATCCAAATGTATTATATGAACATGATAAAAGCACTTTAAAATTAAAGGAACTATTGTGAGGAAGATTAGTACATGATATATACATGCAACATCATCCCATATAGGTTGATTCTATAAAAACATACATACATATACAGTTGTGCTCATAAGTTTACATACCCAGGCTGAATTGATGATTTCTTGGCCATTTTTCAGAGAATATGAATGATGAGACAAAAACTTTTCTTTCACTCATGGTTAGTGTTTAGCTGAAGCCATTTATTATCAATCAACTGTGTTTACTCTTTTTAAATTATGACAACAGAAACTATCCAAATGACCCTGATCAAACGTTTAAATACCCCAGTTCTTAATACTGTGTATTGCCCCCTTTATCATTAATGACAGCTTGAAGTCTTTTGTTGTATTTGTGGATGAGGCTCTTTATCTTCTCAGATGGTAAAGCTGCCCATTCCTCTTGGCAAATAGCCTCCAGTTCCTGTAAATTCTTGGGCTGTCTTGCATGAAGTGCACGTTTGAGATCTCCCCAGAGGGGCTCAATAATATTGAGGTCAAGAGACTGAGATGGCCACTCCAGAACCTTCACTTTATTCTGCTGTAGCCAATGACAGGTCGACTTGGCCTTGTGTTTTGGATCATTGTCATGTTGGAATGTCCAAGTACGTCCCATGCGCAGCTTCCTGGCTGATGAATGCACATGTTCCTCCACTATTTTTTGATAACATGCTGCATTCATCTTGCCATCAATGTTGACCAAATTTCCTGTGCCTTTGTAGCTCACACATCCCCAAAACATCAGTGATCCACCTCAGTGTTTCACAGTAGGAATGGTGTACCTTTCATCATAGGCCTTGTTGACTCCTCTCCAAATGTAGAGTTTATGGTTGTGGCCAAAAAAACTCAATTTTGGTCTCATCACTCCAAATGACTTTGTGCCAGAAGGTTTGAGGCTTGTCTCTGTGCTGTTTTGCGTATTGTAAGTGGGATACTTTGTGGCATTTGCGTAGTAATGGCTTTATTCTGGCGACTCGACCATGCAGCCCATCTTTCTTCAAGTGCCTCCTTATTGTGCATCTTGAAACAGCCACACCACATGTTTTCAGAGAGTCCTGTATTTCACCTGAAGTTATTTGTGGGTTTTTCTTTGCATCCCGAACAATTTTCCTGGCAGTTGTGGCTGAAATTTTAGTTGGTCTACCTGACCGTGGTTTGGTTTCAACAGAACCCCTAATTTTACACTTCTTGATTAGAGTTTGGACACTGCTGATTGACTGTCAGAGAAGCTCGTAGACCAGACTGTGTGACTGCAGAGGAGACCAAAGGGAAGTAGGTGAAACAGTGGCGTACTAAGTAGGGGAGCGGGGGGCGTGCCGCACCGGGTGCCACTCACTGGGGGGGGTGTCAGGCCGGCGCCCCCCCTCCGCGACTGAAGAGGACTTAGGGGGCGGCATGGCACGGTAACAGGTAGGCAGTGGCAGCCTCTAGGTAACACACACACACAGCAGGCTGAAGCCTGGCTTTGCAGGGGGGGTGCGAGCCGCACCCGAGTGATACCCGTCGGCACACTCGGGACACGGCCGCAACGATCCCCTTCTCTCGTGAACGAAGCTGCCTCCCCCTCCTACGTGTAGTCTACAAGTGCTGTGTGTGCAGCATGAGGCGCGCTGATCATCTGAGCCAGGTGCATTATGGGTCTGAAGGGGGGGGGGTGTCTGCACTATTGTAGGGGGGGTTCTGTATTGTAGGGGGGTGTCTGCACTATCGTAGGGGGGTTCTGTATTGTAGGGGGGAGTGTCTGCACTATTGTAGGGGGGATCCTCTGCACTATTGTAGGGGGGGTTCTGTATTGTAGGGGGGGTCTGTGTAACATGCAGGGGGTCCAGAACTGTTAGGGGGGTGTCTGTGTAACATACAGGTGTCTAGAGCTGTGGGGGCTGTGTAATGTAAAGAGGTCCAGAGGTAGTAAGGCTGTGTAATGTAAAGGGGTCCAGAGGTGCAGTCTAGTGTAAAGGGGTCCAGAGGTGCAGTCTAATGTAAAGGGGTGCAGTGTAATGTAAAGAGGTCCAGAGGTACAAGGGCTGTGTAATGTAAAGGGGTCCAGAGATGCAGGGTGCTGTGTAATGTAAAGGGGTCCAGAGGTGCAGTGTAATGTAAAGGGGTCCAGTGATGCATGGTGCTGTGTAATGTAAAGGCGTCCAGAGATGCAGGGTGCTGTGTAATGTAAAGGGGTCCAGTGATGCAGGGTTCTGTGTAATGTAAAGGGGTCCAGTGATGCAGGGTGCTGTGTAATGTAAAGGGGTGCAGTGTAATGTAAAGGGGTCCGTCCAGTGGTGCAGTCTAATGTATAGAGGTGCTATGTAATGTAATGGGGTCCAGTGGTGCAGTCTAATGTAAAGAGGTGCAGTGTAATGTAAAGGGGTCCATAGGTGCAGAGTGATGTGTAATGTAAAAGGGTCTAGTGGTGTGTAATGTAAAGGGGTCTAGTGGTGCAGGGTGCTGTGTAATGTAAAGGGGTCCATAGGTGCAGGGTGATGTGTAATGTAAAGGGGTCCAGTGATGCAGGGTGCTGTGTAATGTCAAGGGGTCCAGTGATGCAGGGTGCTGTGTAATGTAAAGGGGTCCAGTGGTGCAGGGTGCTGTTCAATGTAAAGGGGTTCAGAGGTGCAGGGTGCTGTGTAATGTAAAGGGGTTCAGAGGTGCAGGGTGCTGTAAAGAGGTGCAGTGTAATGTAAAGGGGTCCATAGGTGCAGGGTGATGTGTAATGGAAAGGGGTCTAGTGGTGCAGTGTGGTGCGTAATGTAAAGGGGTCTAGTGGTGCAGGGTGCTGTGTAATGTAAAGGGGTGCAAGGTGCTGTGTAATGTAAAGGGTTCCAGAGATGCAGGGTGCAGTGTAATGTAAAGGGGTCCAGAGGTGCAGGGTGCTGTGTAATGTAAAGGGATCCAGTGGTGCAGTCTAATGTAAAGAGGTGCAGTGTAATGTAAAGGGGTCCAAAGGTGCATTGTAATGTAAAGGGGTCCATAGGTGCAGGGTGATGTGTAATGTAAAGGGGTCTAGTGGTGTGTAATGTAAAGGGGTCTAGTGGTGCAGGGTGCTATGTAATGTAAAGGGGTCCATAGGTGCAGGGTGATGTGTAATGTAAAGGGATCCAGTGGTGCAGGGTGGTGTGTAATGTAAAGGGGTCCAGTGGTGCAGGGTGCTGTGTAATGTAAAGGGGTCCAGGGGTGCAGGGTGCTGTGTAATGTAAAGGGGTCCAGAGCTGTGGGGTGCTGTGTAATGTAAAGGGGTCCAGTCATGCAGGGTGCTGTGTAATGTAAAGGGGTCCAGTGATGCAGGGTGCTGTGTAATGTAAAGGGGTCCAGTGATGCAGGGTGCTGTGTAATGTAAAGGGATCCAGTGGTGCAGGGTGGTGTGTAATGTAAAGGGGTCCAGTGGTGCAGGGTGTGGTGTAATGTAAAGGGGTCCAGGGGTGCAGGGTGCTGTGTAATGTAAAGGGGTCCAGAGCTGTGGGGTGCTGTGTAATGTAAAGGGGTCCAGTCATGCAGGGTGCTGTGTAATGTAAAGGGGTCCAGTGATGCAGGGTGCTGTGTAATGTAAAGGGGTCCAGTGATGCAGGGTGCTGTGTAATGTAAAGGGATCCAGTGGTGCAGGGTGGTGTGTAATGTAAAGGGGTCCAGTGGTGCAGGGTGCGGTGTAATGTAAAGGGGTCCAGTGGTGCAGGGTGCTGTGTAATGTAAAGGGGTCCAGTGGTGCAGTTGTGGAGAGGGGGTACACAGTAGTGACAAAGATATTGAAGGATGCAGGGCGCACAGTGGAGTGTTTTTACATTTTACCGTGGGGGTGGTGCCAGATATTGGATCCGCCCAGGGTGTCAAATGCTCTAGGTACGCCCCTGAGGTGAAAATATAATAATTTATTAAGATCAATGAACAAACACACAACCACCTCCAACAGAACACCGTGCAATAAATCAACCAATAAACAGTGAATATGTACAATAATGGGAGATACCAGAATCGTAGTAAAGCCAGGTCATACAAAAGGGGATGTCAGCAGATGGGTAAGGACGGGAGACAAACAGGGACAGGGAGGGGACAGATGGGTAGGCTGCAGAGCAGGGATCCAAAGTACTCAGGTAACAGGAGGACAGGTGACCGTGGTTCTCAGGAGACAGGAGGGACAGGTGCAGGATGGACACAGGATAGGGGTCGGATCGGGTCAGGTAGGATGCAGGCTCAAAGTCAGGATCGCAGGTTCTAGGTCAGGGAGAGAGATACCAGGGCAAGGTATGTTTGTATTCGCCGGGTATAAATAGGAAGGCTTGTAATTGGCTTCAAGTCACACCTGAGCGCAGGAAGAGCAGTTCGCTCCACACTGCCAGGATCCATCCGCTGGTGGAGACCAGTACTGCGTCCAAAGGATAATATAATACCAGCAGGGAGAAATTCTCCTGACAGTTCCACACTGCCAGGAGACACCTGCTGGTGGACCACAGTACTGCAAGCCAAATAATAAATATCACCAGCGGATGGAACCTTTCCTGACAGTACCCCTCCCCCCCCCCCTCAAAGGAGTGGCCTCCGGACGCTCCAACTAACTGTTGCTGGGGAAAGTTAATGGCAACAAGCTGGGCAACAGGCAAAGTCACATCCGGGCAGACAGCGGGCACAAATTCCGGCAGGAGACAGGCACATCAAGCTGGGCAGCAGACAGGGGAAAATCAAGCTGGGCAGCAGACAGGGGAAAATCAAGCTGGGCAGCAGACAGGGGAAAATCAGGCTGGGCAGCAGACAGGGGAAAATCAGGCTGGGCAGCAGACAGGGGAAAATCAAGCTGGGCAGTAGGGATGAGCCGAACACCCCCGGGTTCGGTTCGCACCAGAACCTTCGAACGGACCGAAAGTTCGCGCGAATTTTCGAACCCTATTCGTTATAATGGACGCGAACGTTCGAAATCAAAATTGCTAATTACAACGGCCAATATGCATGTTAATGTTATAAAACAGGTTTGGGGACCCGGGTCCTGCCCCAGGGGACATATATCAATGCAAAAAGAAATTTTAAAAACTAAAGTTTTTTCGGGAGCAGTCATTTTAATGATGCATAAAGTGAAAAAAAAAAAGTGAAATTTTCCTTTAAATATGGTACCTGGGGGGTGTCTAAAGTATGCCTGTGAAGTGGCATGTGTTTCCCGTGTTTAGAACTGTCCTTGCACAAAATGACATTTGTAAAGGAAAAAAAGAAGCCATTTAAAACCACTTGCGGCTTTAATGTCATGTCTTGTCCTGGCCGCCATATGGCTGAAAATCCTTGAGAAAAATGGCATGGCTACCCCATCACCCCCCCCCCCCCACCCCAGCCCCTTTGGGTCTTGTATGGATACTAAGGGGGACCCCGCACCCAAAATAAAACCCTATACCTACAACCCTATATACTCTGAACAGCAGTATATAGGTGGTGCAAACAAGACATGGACTGTAGGTTTGTTCTTAAGTAGAATCTGAACAGGTACATTATGAAGTGTAGCTACATCCCAAAAAAATCAATTTTTAAGCTTTTTGGAGAACATAGGGAGGGGTTATCACCCCTGTAACATTTGCTGTCTTTGCACATCTGTTCAGAACATGTCACCTCACTTTCCGTCCCAATGACAAATGTTTTTGGAAAAGTGGGGTTTTAATTGAAACAAGGATTGGTGATAAAGCATCAGTAGAGAGGAGATACCTTTTTCCCAAATTAAATTTAACAGGATAGAATTTTCCTTCCTAGGGGTAGATTTCCTCTCACTTCCTGTTTTCTCTTGCCGTTTGCAAGTAGGAGTCGTTTGTAAGTTGGATGTTTGAAAGTAGGGGCCTGCCGTATATACTCTGCAGAAATTTGCCCTATTAGATGTTGGTGTAGCCACAAGACTAGTGGGCACAGGAATGGGCCCTGCTGTGAGTTAATAGATCAAGATTTGTACTTGCATGCACCTGTTGAACCGGGCAGAAAAATTGGGCCTTTGGTGGTGGTGGTGGTGGTGGTGGACGGTGTTGCCACAAGACTGTAAGCCCTCACAGTTACTCTTGGTGGGTGCAGGAATGGGCCCTGCTGTGAGTTATTAGATCAAGATTTGTAATTGCATGCACCTGTTGAACAGGGCAGAAAAATTGGGCCTTTGGTGGTGGTGGTGGTGGTGGACGGTGTTGCCACAAGACTGTAGGCCCTCATAGTTACTCTTGGTGGGCGCAGGAATGGGCCCTGCTGTGAACTATTAGATCAAGATTTGTAATTACACGCCCCTGTTAAACAGGGGCTGAAAAATTGTGCCTTAGGCATTGGTGCTGGTGCCACAACACTGCAACCCCTCACAGATACTGTACTTGGAGCACAGCAGTCACACCTGTTGCGAAGCATCTTTTTAAAAAATTGTAATTACACGCCCCTGTTATACAGGGGCTGAAAAATTGTGCCTTAGGCACTGGTGCTGGTGCCACAACACTGCAACCCCTCACAGATACTGTACTCTGAGCACAGCAATGAGACCTGTTGCAAAGCATTGCCTAAAAATTGTAATTACACGCCCCAACAGGGGCTGAAAAATTGTGCCTTAGGCACTGGTGCTGGTGCCACAACACTGCAACCCCTCACAGATACTGTACTCTGAGCACAGCAGTCACACCTGTTGCGAAGCATCTTTTTAAAAAAATTTAATTACACGCCCCTGTTATACAGGGGCTGAAAAATTGTGCCTTAGGCACTGGTGCTGGTGCCACAACACTGCAACCCCTCACAGATACTGTACTCTGAGCACAGCAATGAGACCTGTTGCAAAGCATTGCCTAAAAATTGTAATTACACGCCCCAACAGGGGCTGAAAAATTGTGCCTTAGGCACTGGTGCTGGTGCCACAACACTGCAACCCCTCACAGATACTGTACTCTGAGCACAGCAGTCACACCTGTTGCGAAGCATCTTTTTAAAAAATTGTAATTACACGCCCCTGTTATACAGGGGCTGAAAAATTGTGCCTTAGGCACTGGTGTGGTGGCATGGATCATTGAGGAGGAGGAAGAGGATAGTCAGTGAACATAACAGGACAGTCACTCAGCATCAGCATAGGCAGTCTTGAAGGGATGTGACATTATAAATTATTCCGTTATATCCGCTTCAGGTGTCTGGTAGCTGGTGGTGATCCAAGACTGATTCATTTTTATGAAGGTCAGTCGATCAACCGAGTCGGTGGACAGGCGCACCCTATGATCGGTGACAAATCCTCCAGCAGCACTGAATGTGCGTTCGGAAAGAACGCTGGATGCAGGACAGGCCAGTAGCTCAATTGCATACTGTGCAAGCTCTGGCCAGTGATCCATCCTCAGGACCCAGTAAGCCAGAGGATTTTCGGTGGGAAAGGTGTCCAAGTCTGACCTTGCCCCTAGGTATTCCTGCACCATGTATATCAGACGCTGGCGATGGTTGCTGGAACCGATCATACCTTGGGGCTGCGGACTAAAAAATTGTCTGAACGCATCGGTCAGACGTCCACCTTCCCCACCGCTCCTTCTGCTACTGACCGAAGCCTCAGCAACTTGTCGTCCAGGACCAGGAGTTTGTAACCTCCCAGTTTCTGGGAACGCGTTGCACAGACCTTTCTGCAAGGCCTCCCTGAGATGTCTCATCCTCTGCTCCCTCTGCGACGGCAAGATAAGGTCCGCAACCTTACCCTTGTACCGTGGATCAAGGAGAGTGGCCAGCCAGTAATGGTCACTCTCCTTGATCCGAAGAACACGAGGATCCTTCCGCAGGCTTTGCAGGATCAGGGAGGCCATGCAGCGTAGGTTAGCTGAGGCATTCGGTCCGGAGTCTTCTGGGTCACTGAGGATGACATGATCGCCAGCCACCTCCTCCCAGCCACGTACAAGTCCACTGGTTTGTTGGGACTGTACATCATCCCTAAAAGACTGCTGCTGCTGATGCTGAGTGCCAGGCTCCACCTCCATGCTCACACAATCCTCCTCCTCCTCCTCCTCCTCCTCCTCCTCTTCCTGTGTGATGGGTGGGACAGAAGGAACATTGTCTGGATAAAGGGGGCCTTGAGAGACAAGGAAGTCCTCCTCTTCCTGCCTCTGTTCTGCCTCAAGTGCCCTGTCCATTATCCCACGCAGCGTATGCTCCAACAGGTGGACAAGAGGTACAGTGTCACTGATGCATGCACTGTCACTGCTCACCATCCTCGTGGCCTCCTCAAATGGTGAGAGGACAGTGCATGCATCCCTGATCATGCTCCACTGGCGTGGGGAAAAAAAGCCAAGCTCCCCTGACCCTGTCCTGGTGCCGTAGTCGCAAAGGTACTCATTGATGGCCCTCTGCTGCGTGTGCAGTCGCTGCAGCATGGCCAACGTTGAGTTCCACCTGGTGGGCATGTCACATATTAGGCTGTTCTTGGGCAGGTTCAGCTCCTTTTGCAGCTCAGTCAGCCGAGCACTGGCATTATAAGATCGGCGGAAATGCACACAGACTTTCCTGGCCTGCCTCAGGACATCCTGTAAGCCTGGGAACCTGCCCAAGAACCGCTGCACCACCAGGTTGAGGACGTGAGCCATACAGGGCACATGGGTGAGCTGCCCCTGTCGCAGGGCGGAGAGGAGGTTGGTGCCATTATCAGAAACGACCATTCCTGGCTTAAGCTGGCGTGGCGTCAACCACCTCTCGGCCTGCCCCTGCAGAGCTGCCAGAACCTCTGGCCCAGTGTGGCTCCTGTCCCCCAAACACACCAGCGCAAGCACGGCATGGCATCTTTTTGCCTGCGTACTCGCGTAGCCCCTTGTACGCCTACGGAGCACCGCTGGTTCCGAGGACAGAGCACTCGAAGAGGACATGGAGGAAGAAGAAGAGGAGGGGGTGGAGGAGAGAGGTGTGTCACAACCAGTAGTAGCATTTTGGAGGCGTGGTGGCGGAACAACCTCCAACACTACTGCACCTTGTCCTGCATCCCTCCCAGCTACCAATAGAGTGACCCAATGGGCCGTGAAAGAAAGATAACGTCCCTGTCCATGCCTGCTGGACCATGAGTCAGCGGTAATATGCACCTTACCGCTGACCGCCCTGTCCAGCGAGGCATGGACATTGCCTTCCACATGCCAGTAGAGAGACGGAATCGCCTTCCGTGAGAAAAAGTGGCGTTTGGGAACCTGCCACTGAGGAACCGCACATTGAACAAACTCACGGAAGGGGGCCGAGTCTATCAACTGAAAAGGCAGCAGTTGAAGTGCTAGCAATTTAGCCAAGCTAGCATTCAACCGCTGGGCATGTGGATGGCTGGGAGTATACTTCTTTCGACGGTCCAGCAGCTGGGGCAGGGAAATTTGCCTGCTACAATCGGACGTCGGTGTACTGCAAGTACTTGGTTGTGACACACCTAATTCTACACCTTCAGTCCTCTCAGAGCAGCTTTCAGAGAGGACTGAAGATATAGTGGGGATGGAGATCCCAGCTGATGAGGAGCAAGGAGAGGTCCGCTTTGTTCTTTGGTGTGGGTCTTTTATGTGTGCTTGCCAACGAGCTGCATGGCAGGTCGACATATGTCTGCTCATGCTTGTGGTGCCCAAGCGGCTGATGTTTTGGCCACGCGAGATACGCTTGAGACAAATATTGCAAATAGCAGTGGTGCGATCTGATGCACTCGTCTCAAAAAAGGCCCACCCCAAAGAACTTTTGTGATAACGTGCAGAGGCAGCGCCCTGCACAGGCGGAGCTCTGCGGTGTGGTACAGTTGCTGTGCTGGCCTCTAGCTGGCCTCCAGGGGGCATCCTGCCTCGTTGGACATGTGACGCTGCATCCTCCTCCTCCTCCTCCTCTCTCCCTTCAGGCACCCACGTGGAGTCAGTGACCTCATCATCCCCTCCCTCTTCACCACTAGAGCAAACCTGGCAGTAAGCTGCAGCTGGTGGAACACTACTGCCAGATTGCTGTCCTTCAGCATCCCCTCTCTCTGCGCGCACACTACTGACTTCCTCAAGCTGGGTATCATCATCCGAGCCTTCGAATCGTTGGGCATCCTCCTGGAGCATGTACCCAACACTGTGCTCAAACAGTTCGGGGGACTCCTCAGGAGGACATGGTGGGTCTAGGGAAGGGGTGGCTGATGATGCCATTGAGTACGCGTTGGCAGCTGCTCTGCCAGTACCCTGAGCCTGGGTGAGAGAGGATGAGGAGGATGAGGAGGGCTTGGTCATCCATTCTACCAAGCCTTCGGCATGATGCGGCTCCACATGTCCAGCTGCCGAAAACAAAGACAAGCGTGTCCCATGGCCACGTGCTGATGACGATGCACGACCACGTCCACGGCCAGCACTGTTGTCTCTAGAAACAGAGCCTGCCTGCCCTGTGTTCTTGCCTCGGCACGCTCTGCCTCTCCTTGGCGGTCTTCCAGCCATTGTAGTCGGTAGTGTATATAGTATAAAAAATAGAACTCCTATGTGTGCTCACAACACACTGTAGGTCCTATGGGTGCTGACACTAACACACTATAGGTACTATGTGTGCTGCTGACAAGAAAATATAGGAGCTCTGTTTGCTGCCACTAACACACTAGAAGTCCTATGGGTGCTGCTGAGAAGAAAATATAGGAGCTCTGTTTGCTGCCACTAACACACTAGAAGTCCTATGGGTGCTGCTGAGAAGAAAATATAGGAGCTCTGTTTGCTGCCACTAACACACTAGAAGTCCTATGGGTGCTGCTGAGAAGAAAATATAGGAGCTCTGTTTGCTGCCACTAACACACTAGAAGTCCTATGGGTGCTGCTGAGAAGAAAATATAGGAGCTCTGTTTGCTGCCACTAACACACTAGAAGTCCTATGGGTGCTGCTGAGAAGAAAATATAGGAGCTCTGTTTGCTGCCACTAACACACTAGAAGTCCTATGGGTGCTGCTGAGAAGAAAATATAGGAGCTCTGTGTGATGCCACTAACACACTAGAAGTCCTATGGGTGCTGCTGAGAAGAAAATATAGGAGCTCTGTTTGCTGCCACTAACACACTAGAAGTCCTATGGGTGCTGCTGAGAAGAAAATATAGGAGCTCTGTTTGCTGCCACTAACACACTAGAAGTCCTATGGGTGCTGCTGAGAAGAAAATATAGGAGCTCTGTGTGATGCCACTAACACACTAGAAGTCCTATGGGTGCTGCTGAGAAGAAAATATAGGAGCTCTGTTTGCTGCCACTAACACACTAGAAGTCCTATGGGTGCTGCTGAGAAGAAAATATAGGAGCTCTGTTTGCTGCCACTAACACACTAGAAGTCCTATGGGTGCTGCTGAGAAGAAAATATAGGAGCTCTGTTTGCTGCCACTAACACACTAGAAGTCCTATGGGTGCTGCTGAGAAGAAAATATAGGAGCTCTGTTTGCTGCCACTAACACACTAGAAGTCCTATGGGTGCTGCTGAGAAGAAAATATAGGAGCTCTGTTTGCTGCCACTAACACACTAGAAGTCCTATGGGTGCTGCTGAGAAGAAAATATAGGAGCTCTGTTTGCTGCCACTAACACACTAGAAGTCCTATGGGTGCTGCTGAGAAGAAAATATAGGAGCTCTGTTTGCTGCCACTAACACACTAGAAGTCCTATGGGTGCTGCTGAGAAGAAAATATAGGAGCTCTGTGTGATGCCACTAACACACTAGAAGTCCTATGGGTGCTGCTGAGAAGAAAATATAGGAGCTCTGTTTGCTGCCACTAACACACTAGAAGTCCTATGGGTGCTGCTGAGAAGAAAATATAGGAGCTCTGTGTGATGCCACTAACACACTAGAAGTCCTATGGGTGCTGCTGAGAAGAAAATATAGGAGCTCTGTTTGCTGCCACTAACACACTAGAAGTCCTATGGGTGCTGCTGAGAAGAAAATATAGGAGCTCTGTTTGCTGCCACTAACACACTAGAAGTCCTATGGGTGCTGCTGAGAAGAAAATATAGGAGCTCTGTGTGATGCCACTAACACACTAGAAGTCCTATGGGTGCTGCTGAGAAGAAAATATAGGAGCTCTGTTTGCTGCCACTAACACACTAGAAGTCCTATGGGTGCTGCTGAGAAGAAAATATAGGAGCTCTGTTTGCTGCCACTAACACACTAGAAGTCCTATGGGTGCTGCTGAGAAGAAAATATAGGAGCTCTGTGTGATGCCACTAACACACTAGAAGTCCTATGGGTGCTGCTGAGATGAAAATATAGGAACTCTGTGTGATGCCACTAACACATTAGAAGTCCTATGGGTGCTGCTGAGAAGAAAATATAGGAGCTCTGTTTGCTGCCACTAACACACTAGAAGTCCTATGGGTGCTGCTGAGAAGAAAATATAGGAGCTCTGTGTGATGCCACTAACACACTAGAAGTCCTATGGGTGCTGCTGAGAAGAAAATATAGGAGCTCTGTTTGCTGCCACTAACACACTAGAAGTCCTATGGGTGCTGCTGAGAAGAAAATATAGGAGCTCTGTGTGATGCCACTAACACACTAGAAGTCCTATGGGTGCTGCTGAGAAGAAAATATAGGAGCTCTGTTTGCTGCCACTAACACACTAGAAGTCCTATGGGTGCTGCTGAGAAGAAAATATAGGAGCTCTGTTTGCTGCCACTAACACACTAGAAGTCCTATGGGTGCTGCTGAGAAGAAAATATAGGAGCTCTGTTTGCTGCCACTAACACACTAGAAGTCCTATGGGTGCTGCTGAGAAGAAAATATAGGAGCTCTGTGTGATGCCACTAACACACTAGAAGTCCTATGGGTGCTGCTGAGAAGAAAATATAGGAGCTCTGTTTGCTGCCACTAACACACTAGAAGTCCTATGGGTGCTGCTGAGAAGAAAATATAGGAGCTCTGTTTGCTGCCACTAACACACTAGAAGTCCTATGGGTGCTGCTGAGAAGAAAATATAGGAGCTCTGTTTGCTGCCACTAACACACTAGAAGTCCTATGGGTGCTGCTGAGAAGAAAATATAGGAGCTCTGTTTGCTGCCACTAACACACTAGAAGTCCTATGGGTGCTGCTGAGAAGAAAATATAGGAGCTCTGTGTGATGCCACTAACACACTAGAAGTCCTATGGGTGCTGCTGAGAAGAAAATATAGGAGCTCTGTTTGCTGCCACTAACACACTAGAAGTCCTATGGGTGCTGCTGAGAAGAAAATATAGGAGCTCTGTTTGCTGCCACTAACACACTAGAAGTCCTATGGGTGCTGCTGAGAAGAAAATATAGGAGCTCTGTGTGATGCCACTAACACACTAGAAGTCCTATGGGTGCTGCTGAGATGAAAATATAGGAACTCTGTGTGATGCCACTAACACATTAGAAGTCCTATGGGTGCTGCTGAGAAGAAAATATAGGAGCTCTGTTTGCTGCCACTAACACACTAGAAGTCCTATGGGTGCTGCTGAGAAGAAAATATAGGAGCTCTGTGTGATGCCACTAACACACTAGAAGTCCTATGGGTGCTGCTGAGAAGAAAATATAGGAGCTCTGTTTGCTGCCACTAACACACTAGAAGTCCTATGGGTGCTGCTGAGAAGAAAATATAGGAGCTCTGTTTGCTGCCACTAACACACTAGAAGTCCTATGGGTGCTGCTGAGAAGAAAATATAGGAGCTCTGTTTGCTGCCACTAACACACTAGAAGTCCTATGGGTGCTGCTGAGAAGAAAATATAGGAGCTCTGTTTGCTGCCACTAACACACTAGAAGTCCTATGGGTGCTGCTGAGAAGAAAATATAGGAGCTCTGTTTGCTGCCACTAACACACTAGAAGTCCTATGGGTGCTGCTGAGATGAAAATATAGGAACTCTGTGTGATGCCACTAACACACTAGAAGTCCTATGGGTGCTGCTGAGAAGAAAATATAGGAGCTCTGTTTGCTGCCACTAACACACTAGAAGTCCTATGGGTGCTGCTGAGAAGAAAATATAGGAGCTCCGTTTGCTGCCACTAACACACTAGAAGTCCTATGGGTGCTGTTGGGGTGCAATGCTGTGCTAACAGCACTGCGGTTGGTACTACTGCAATACTGTACTAACAGTAAGCACGCACCAGACTAATCCCCAGCAGCAGCTAATAACACACTAACTGTGCAATCAGCAGCAATGAACGATCAATGACTTAGGTAGCAATGGTTTAGCAAAGAAATAGCCAATGGTTTAGCAAAGAAGAGCAAATCTTTCAGTATCAAGCAAAGACAGAATCAGCAGACTAATCTCTCCTAAAGCCGGAACTAATGTGACCGGGGCCGATGGCGTGGCGGCCTTTTAAATGGTGGGGCGTGTACTAAAGCCCCTGAGCTGTAATTGGCTACAGCCGTCCTGCCTGTAGCCAATTATTGCTCTCCGAGTTTCGGGCGCTGTGATTGGCCAAGCATGCGGGGTCACAGTGCATGCTTGGCCAATCATCAGCCAGCAATGCACTGCGCCGGCCGCGCCGGCCGCAATGCATTGCGGGGCCGCTCGCATCACACGAATGTGATGCGAACGGCCCAAATAGTTCTGGGCTCGACGAGCGAGCGAACGCCCGATGCTCGATTCGAACATGGGTTCGAATCGAGCACCGGGCCCATCCCTACTGGGCAGCAGACAGGAACACACCAGGCTGGTCAGCAGGCAGGAACACATCAGGCTGGGTAGCAGGCTCCGTGTCATCGAGCTGGGCAGCAGGCTCCGGGTCATCGAGCTGGGCAGCAGATAGAGGATCCACAGGTCAGGAAACGGGCACCACAACCTCAGACCGGGAAACGGGCACCACAACCTCAGACCGGGAAACGGGCACCACAACCTCAGGCCAGAATGCTGGCTCTAGCTCTTCAGGCTGGTACTGGTTCTTCAGGCTGGAACGCTGGCACCCCAGGTTGAAACACTGACATCTCGGGCTGAAACACTGGCACCAGGACATCCGACTGGAAGGCAGGCACCAAGACATCAGACTGGAAGGCAGGCACCAGGACATCAGACTGGAAGGCAGGCACCAGGGCATCAGACTGGAGGGCAGGCACCAGGGCATCAGACTGGAAGGCAGGTACTAAGACTTCAGGCAGAGACACGGGCACAGGGACATCGAGCTGGAACACGGGCACAGGAACTTCAGGCTGGCAGACTGGCACAGGAACTTCAGGCTGGCACAGGAACTTCAGGCTGGCAGACTGGCACAGGAACTTCAGTCTGGCAATGGAACTTCAGTCTGGCACAGGAACTTCAGGCCGGCAGACTGGCACAGGAACTTCAGGCCGGCAGTCTGGCACAGGAACTTCAGGCCGGCAGACTGGCACAGGAACTTCAGGCCGGCAGACTGGCACAGGAACTTCAGGCCAGCAGACTGGCACAGGAACTTCAGGCCGGCAGACTGGCACAGGAACTTCAGGCTGGCACAGGAACTTCAGGCTGGCAGACTGGCACAGGAACTTCAGGCTGGCAAAATGCCACGCATGCTCGGAATCATTGAACTTAGTTTTTCTCGGCTCGTCGTAGTGTTGTACGTCACCGCGTTCTTGACGTTCGGAATTTCAGACAACATTTGTGTGACCGTGTGTATGCAAGACAAGTTTGAGCCAACATCCGTCGGCAAAAAAAAAAACCACGGTTTTATTGTCGGAATGTCTGATCGTGTGTACGCGGCATAACAAGTATTAACATATCCAGTACAGGATTTTAGAGATAAAGAGATAAAAAAGGTATGAGACTTTAATTGGCCTTTTAAAGCATACTTCAGTGGGGCAAACAAAGTGGTGGTTAAGAGAAGGTAAGTATAAAGCCCCATACACACGATCGGACTTCAAACAAACTTTTCCGTGGATTTTTGTTTGAAGGGCGTTGGCCGTGAACTTGGTATGCATACACACGGCAGGACTTTTTCAGCAAACTTTCCCAAAATCACGTGTTTTTTCTGCTCTTTACCACCACCCTTTGGTCAACTTCTGCTATTGTTGGTTGATTTTAACATTGGTTCTGAGCATGTGTGTTTGTACTTTGGACTAAAGTCCGATGGACTTCTATACACACGATAGGATTTTGCACCGTAGGACTTTTGTTGCTGAAAAGTATGTTCGTTTGCAGAGCGAACATTTGTCCGAAAGAAAACCGAAAAAGTTTGTCCGATGGAGCGTACACACGGTCAGTTTTTTTTGAAAACCTGTGAATTTAGAAGTCTTGTTGTAAAAAAGTCAGACCGTATGTATGGGGCTTTAGAAGCAGTTGGGGCAGCTAATTAGGTAAACCCTTTGCTTTTCTCTGCATGGGCAAAATACTGGTTTACCTTAAAGCCAACTATAGCACACAAACTGGCTGATTGATCCCAGGTTCCATTCCCTAAAAGGCATATGGCAGCCAAGCACACAACATTTCCCACACTCTTGACTCAGTAAACAGGCTGTGCAGCCCTTTTTTTGTTTTGTTTTTTATTTTTGGGTAGAACTTGGATAGAGTGAGAGTGAGCGTGATCTTAGTAACTGTAAACCCGAAAATGAAGACAAAAGGCGCACCAAGATTATATAGTCCAATCAGCAATAGAATGTCTATGGGAACAATAATAGGGGTTAAGGGTAGTCCAAGATAGTCTCTAATCCATGAAGGGTGAGGTGTAGAAAGGGGAAGCTCGGGGCCACCTGTGGCTGCTATCCTCAGAGTTGTGATCGGCTCTGTATGATTCAATGGGAGAAAAGAACAAAGGGAGGAAGTTTAAGTGTAGTATCTTAATAACAATGCATAAAAAACACTCACAAGAGGTATAAAATCTGGTGCAGAGTATGTAGGTGTCAATTCCTCCTTAATCTGACCTGCAGGACCACGGTGAGATGTTGTAGTCCTCTGGCCGCAGCTCTAGCTAAACATGCTATATATAGCCCACTATAACAATGCTGCCCCAGGCCTCTAGAAGGAGCTGGATGCTCCAAGTGCGTAAGTGCGTAACCTTGCCTTCTCATCTGGTCCTCTATCCTTCCGGTGATGTCACTTCCGGCGCGCATCCCACACTGGTTAGCGTGTCTTCCGGGGGCTCCTCCAGGCTCCCAAGCTTCCTCTCCCAGCAGTCCTGTAGGGCGGATTAGGGAGGAATCTACACCGATGGCGATTTCTCTTTTTTCTACTGGTATAATACTCACACCGAGGTCATCCTCGTGGCTTGCTGCTGACTGCTGCATATACTCCAAGTCTCCAGGAACGTTTGTTTGGCTTATTGGTCACCGGAGGTGTTGGGAAGATCAAAGGCCCTGGCTGGGTATTAGCCACAAGCTCAGACAGCTTGTGCAGCTGGTAAGCTTGCACTCTATGTGGTGGTGGATTCACGTTGTCTCATAAGAAGTCACTGAAGATTGTATCACATGGTGTTTCAACAAACATTTTCTTCTTTGGAAGTTTTTAAGGACTGTAGATTCATTTATCTATCATTAATGCTCACTTATTATTGGTCCTGTTTGTTGCCATTCTTTTTCATTTGTTTCACAATTCAAATTGGATTTATTTGATTGATCTTATTCAATTGCACTTTTTTAATTTTTCATCCTATGTAAAAGCGCAGCTCCTTTATGTTTTGTAGATCCACAGTGGTGGTGTAAGGGTAAGTGCCTCCTATTCCTCCCGCACATAGTGCGGCCGCAACAGAGCTTGAGCGGCCAGGCGGCGGGTGACGTCAGTTCCGGTGGGGGCGGGCACTTCCCCTTGTTCTGCAGCTTCTGGTTCCGGTCACGGACGCTGAAAGCCGGCCGGGCAGAGGCTGGAGCAAGCGAGGGGATGCTGTACAGACAGCAGAAGCTCACCAGGCACCACATCACAGCCATGTCAGAAGTGGAGCCAGCCCAGACTGGCCACAGCGACGCTGGCTCCAGCCACCAGAAGGTAAGGGAAACCTGGGGAGGTATTCCCCCTTACCTTTACCTCTCCCCACTACATGGCTCCTAGAGTGGGGGGGCTCCCCCTGGGTGGTCAGAGGAGAGGGAGGCTCAGGACCTTGGGAGGAGGGCCCTGGGGAGTCCCTATGTGTGTTCCATGCTGAGGGGCTGGCAGAGGAGGGTCTCAGCGGTTGTTAACATACCCTTATGTGATTGTGTCTTTCAGGGCAAAGCTACTGAGAAATCAAAGCCCAAAGGGGTGGCCTACATTACCAAAGGTGGCTTCAAAGTTCTACACTTAGCTGGTGCTTCCTTCCCTTTGTTCTTTTCTCCCATCGAAAATGAGGACTCTAACTCTGTACTAAGACTTCAGGGTGGCACCCGCTTTAAAGTGTATAGATGAACAATACAAAACAGGAATACAGTCCTGAGTGTACAAATAGTAACTGTTGATTTCCCAAAAAAGCCAAAGAAAGTCTTTAGATCCAGAAGGATGGCACTCATTGTTTCCTGTTAACTGTGCAGCCACAAGGTTAGTCAACTTCTGTACTCCAATTGCCTGTGTCCAGGATCCTTAGGAGGCTTTCTGTAAATGCTCCATGGGTATAGAACAGACATACCCTAGGTAAACAGTAACTGGGACCCCACAAAAGGTGCTTGCAGCTCCTTTCGGATTTCCCAGGGATGCCACAGCCCTCAGGCTGGGTCTTACTCCCCCAGGAAAAAGAGACTCTGCTTTAGGCCGTAGCCCATTTATACCTCCCTCAGCCTCCTGCTGTTCACCTGCCATATTGACCAGGGATTGGCTAGGAAGATATTAACATGCAGGAAAAGAAAGGCACCTCAAAGTGCAGTATGCAAAATTTAATAAAGTGCACAAAGGGTTTAAAGCACTTACAAGATCGTTGACTGTTAAAAGACATGACAAAATCAGGAATCCTCATCTGTGGCAAGCTTTCATCCTCGGCACGGTGGTAGATAGCAGTGTAGAGACGTCCAGCAGCTGTAAAGCGTTCTCGCACGTGTTGGAGAAAGGAGGCAGCAGGGAAGAATGTGTTCCGGGTTCACTGCGGGACACACAAGGCTGATGGTGTCAGTGGGGAGAAGGGGGCGGCAACGCATTTCGGAGCATGTGTGGCTCCATCGTCAGACGGTCTGTGCGTCCTCACCAGGGTCTCCCACCACACCGACAATGTCATCATATCAGCAGGGCAGGTGGAGATAGGAGCTGCACTTCTGGACAGAGGGCGGGAGTTGCCCCATTTATCATGTTAACTAGCGTGTGATTACCGGCTTGTTAATATGAAAAGACTCCCACTCTCTGTCCAGGTCTCCAGCTCCTCTTGTCCCCTGCCCTGCTGATAGGATGACATCGTTGGCAGGGCGGGAGACCAAGGAGAGGACCGTGGTCCATGATAGTCCCGTCCAGACCGAGGTAACAGCCTGCTCACCTTCTACTGTGTAGCCCAACTATCAACAGGCCACAGACCGATATTGGTGCACGGCCCAGGGGTTGGGGACCCCTGCTATAGTGAATTGCAAGGCCTTTGAACCAGTAGGTTTAAAAGGGTCAATATTGGGGCTTTTGGATAAGCCAGCCCCTGACTATAAAATGGGCTTAGAACAACTACAGTGTGGTCCATCACATCCATGCTTAAAAAAATGTATCTGGAAAAACAAATGCACTAGGTGCTCTTATTCACAATTAACTAAACATAGGTCTATTGGAGGTATGGGCTTTGTGGACATTAGAGACTACTATTTAGCTACACAATGAGACCAATTTAAACACTGTTTCAAGCCCTCAGCCCATATCCTATGGTCCGAAATCAAATCCAATTTGGTACCAGGCAAAAATCTTTATTTACTACTTTTGGCAGCTATGTGGCTACCATGTGACCTGGAAACTGTACCACTACCTACACAAGTGCCCATCTTAGCATGGAGGGCCTTATATAACTTATCATTGTGTATACCTTTACCTATCTATGTACTAGAGCTGCTTATCCCTAGTTCATCCCCCAAACACTGGTCAAGCCGTGGCATAACTACAGTAAACGACTTGATAATATCCCACCTGCTCAGGACCAGGGAGGAGCTGGAGGAAATCCACAACTTACCTCAAACTGAGTATTATTCCTATATTCAAATTGCCTCCTTTCTTCACAGACATCCTAACACCGTGTATTATTCCTATCTGCAGAATGCCTCCTTTCTTCACAGATATCCTCCCCCCAAGGCTTTTCTACTCGCCAAGTCAATTTAATACTTTGGCTACATCCTCCAGAAAGGGAAATTACAGTTTTTTATATGTAGCACTACCCCCGTAGGAGCTGCTGGTTATTTTTGGTCCTGCCGTTACCCTACACTTCACCGTCCCAGAACTTTGAGCAATGTGCCCACAGATGCATGCACCAGTCACTTAGTCTTTTTCCAATGCTTTTTTATTAAACACAACTTGCAGCAGTAGAGGGATGGAGGGTTAGGGGAATTCAGATACCTTGTGCAGATCACTGAGGAACTTGAGATCCTGGAGACAAGTACACTTGCTGTCAACGAATCTTGCTCACCCGGATAGGCCTCTCTTACTGGCCTAGCAGCCAGAATGATGCACGGACAAAAGTCTCTGCCACAGACTCAATGATAGTAATAAACTGTTGAACAATCCTCTGCCACAGGATTTGGTAATCAGTAATTGACTGAGCGAACACAGCTACACAGTACCAAAGTCCTTTAAGCCATCCGGAAGTACTGTGAGGTAGATTTGGTTAGGATGCATCCTCCAATTGAGTCACCAGGCTCTTCTTGAGATATCAGCCTTCTGCTCGGTCCTCTCCAAGAAGAGTCCTCCCCTGGATCTTCCAATTGCTCGGCTTCTTCCCGCAGGCAAGACAGCACAGGACCATCCCCGGACCAGTAGGCCCATACAGACTTCCGGGCCCACTTGCAGTAACGTAGCCTCGGTCCAGCAGGCCCGAGGCAGAAGAGGAGTTGTCACATACCTTAGGCCAGGCGGGCCATGAGGTCAGAGAGAGAGAAAAATGGCGTCTGCCCCTTAAGTATCCTCTCCCAGAATGCACAGCGGTAAAACACTCACTGGGCTGTTTCTGGGGCAGGGACACCCAATACACTTCAGCCTGTTGTATTTCCAACACTGGCCGGTGGTGACAATGACACCTACCGGCGACAGTGGGAAATGCTCCCAACACAGCCAAAGCTGGAACAGAGGCTAATTTAGCCATAAACATTACATTCTGAACTATGTACAATTTAGATGACCCACTAAATTTACATGATAGCGCCTGGTCAACAGGAGCAGGGTGCTACATATAATTTATTCCAAAATAAACTCATGTTTGAAAAGTCCCCCTCTTTAATGAAGTGGGAATTGGATTTGCACAAGACTTTTTCCAACTCTCAATGGCTGTGGGTCTTTCAATTTATATAACGTGCTTCCCACTATTAATCACTGGGAGCTAACCAAGAAAATCACCTTTCAGTGGTACTACACCCTGTATAGACTGGCCCAATTTTCCTCTTCCAGTTCCCCCCGTGCCGGCACGGCTGTGGACACATAGGTAACTTATTACATATCCTATTCTCTCGCAAAAAAGTTTGACCAGTTACTGGCATAAAAAATTTACAGTTAATATCAAAAATCTTATTCTAGGCTTACCTATAGGTACAACTCCCACAGAGATGTTTACAACCTCTTTAAATGCAATATAGTTTAACATTTCAATAAACAGTATGTGTAAACAAAATTGCACGCAGTTCTGAATTACAGCCACAAGATGTCCACATAAGCAAAGCATATTTTTGCTGCTCATCTTCTATGGCTATTGCCTAATACAGCCATCCTCCACCAGGGCTCTGTGGAACGCCAGGGGTCCTCCAAAGGTTGCTAGGGGTTCCTTGAGCAATGAGCAGTTTACTGCCTCTCAGATAAGTAACTATAGACACCACTGATCTTTTTAGCTATCTGTAAAGGGGATTCTTCCTAATGACCAAACATGTAAGGAACATTCTTCCCAATGACCATCGCACTAATGTACAATCAGCTGTGGCTTTAGTAATTATTATAAGGAGTTCCCTGAAACTGGAAAGTTATTGCAAGGTCTCCTCCACATTTAAAAGGTTGAGAAAGGTTGGCCTAATAAACGCTGGTCTTGCACGACCTTTCAGCTAAGCAGAGCCAAACATTTTCACAATGGACAAAGTTTGAAGCAGACATTTATGTTGATTTTCTAAAGAAATAAAGGCTGTTTCACAAAGTATTATAACTTTAGGAAGTGTATGTTAATTGAACTTAGTAAATAAGGTAAACCTGCGTTCATTTTTAAGCTAATGAAGAATAACCTCGTTAACCACTTGCCGACCAGCGCACGACGATATAGGTCGACACAATGGCACAGCTGGGCAAATGGGCGTACAGGTACGTCCCCTTTAAGAAGCGGCATTGTGGGCGCGCGCGGAGCTCCGCGAGTCCGACTGCGGGTCCTGCGGACTCGATGTCTGCGGGGATGCCCGCGATCGTCTCACGGAGAGGAATAACAGGGAAATGCTGATGTAAACAAGCATTTCCCAATTCTTCCTAGTGACAGGACACTAATCGCAGCTCCCTGAGCGGTGATCAGTGTCGTGTCACACATAGCCCATCCCCCCTACAGTTAGAACACATCCCTAGGACACACTTAACCCCTTCAGCGCCCCCTACTGGTTAACCCCTTCACTGCCAGTGTCATCGCTGTAAAAATGACATTGGTCCCAAAATGGCGTCAAGTGTCCGATGTGTCCCCCATAATGTCGCATTCACAATAAAAAAATCGCTGATCGCCGCCATTACTAGTAAAAAAAAAAAAATATTAATAAAAATGCCATAAAACTATCCCCTATTTTGTAGACGCTATAACTTTTGCGCAAACCAATCAATAAACGCTTATTGCAATTTTTTTTACCAAAAATATGTAGAAGAATACATATCGGCCTAAACTGGAGGTAGAAAAGAAATAAATGTTTTTTTATATATTTTTTTGAGATATTTATTATAGCAAAAAGTAAAAAAATTGCTTTTTTTTCAAAATTGTCGCTCCTATTTTTGTGTAGCGGCCTCACCCCCTCTTCTCTGTCTAGGGGTATGTTGTACGTGAGGGTGAGATGCGCTACGGCCCATGTCCTCCCCATTGCAGCAGGAGAGGTGAAGGCCAGTACCAAGTATTCTTCTTGGGGCTGTGTGTTTCTATTCGCAACCAAGTCCTGCTGTGCTGACACTCCCCTTTACTCCCATCAACCAGAGTTCCACACACCGATAAGGATCCAACACTTCTTTTATTGTAACGCACAATAAACAGTTCTTTGTTAGCCGATTAGTTGAGATCCATAAACAATTCAATACGGTGGGGTGAGCAGGTCGAGGCACTGTCCTAATGATAAACTAAACCACTGTGGTCTCACCAGTGGTTGCTATAGCCATTGGCTAGAGAGAGAAACTTGAAACCTTTGAGTCTCTACCAGCGACTCTGAAGAATATGAACTGGAGTACCTTCGCTGCGTTGTGGCCCCTGTCAGGGGGAAGATGTCCCTCCAAGGGAGTTACCAGAGGCCCCTCCGTCACCGGGTTGATGCTGCTCCGGACTCTTCAGACGGGTAACCTCTCCGGCCTCCTCACCTCAGACATGGGCTCCATTCACCTCAGGGTCCCTCGGACTCATCCACCCTTGCGGAGCCCAGTCGAAGTTACTGGGCCCCAGGCCTCCAGTGTAGTACCTCACCCCAGGCTTAAGGTGCCTGAGATGGACGCCAACACTGCTCCGACCAGGCCATGGGAGCCTGGGCCAGAACTCCCGACCGACCGCACCCAGGCCTAAGGTGCCTGGGCGCCGGATCTAGAAGACCTCATGGCGAGGGCGTCTCTCCCCTTTATCTCCTCC
This sequence comes from Rana muscosa, assembly GCA_029206835.1. Classification (NCBI taxonomy): domain Eukaryota; kingdom Metazoa; phylum Chordata; class Amphibia; order Anura; family Ranidae; genus Rana; species Rana muscosa. The sequence continues at coordinate 114,807,164 of CM055120.1, read as the reverse complement.
CGTGATGCCACAGCAGGTTCCCTGCCCCCGCTGTACCACCGCCGGAACGGGACAAAAAGGACAGCACTGTGGCAGTGATTCTACCTCGACCTGTGGGAACACCGCCACCCCAGGTCAAGGAGAATAGTACACCACCAAAGTCCTCCACGACTGAAAGTGGTCCAAATCCTCTAGGATTTACACACACCTGGGTCATACTACCACCCAGGTGTATCCCTCTAAATTTAGACCCCCGCTACATTTGTTTATAGCGCAAAAAATAAAAACCGCAGAAGTGGTCAAATACCACCAAAATAAAGCTCTATTTGTGGGAAAAAAGGACGTCTGCCTTTACACACATATGGATTTTAATGGCATCCCAGTCATAGTCTGTAGAGTTCAATATTGAGTTGGCCCACCCTTTGCAGCTATAACAGCTTTAACTCTTCTGTGACAGCTGTCCACAAGGTTTAGGAGTGTGTCTATGGGAATGTTTGACCATTCTACCAGAAGCACATTTGTGAGGTCAGGCACTGATGTGGACAAGAAGGCCTGGCCTGCAGTCTCTGCTCTAATTTATCCCAAAGGTGTTCTGTTGGGTTGAGGTCAGGACTCTGTGCAGGCCAGTCAAGTTCTCCACCCCAAACTCGCTCACCCATGTCTTTTTGGACCGTGTTTGTGCACTGGTGTGCGCGACAGGCTTTCTAGTTCACATTAGTGCCTGACCTCGCAAATGCACTTCTGGAAGAATGGTCAAACATTCCCTTAGACCAGGGGTCTCATACTGGCGGCCCTCCAGCTGTTGTGAAACTACAAGTCTCATCATGCCTCTGCCTGTGGGAGTCATGCTTGTAACTGTCAGCCTTGCAATGCCTCATAGGACTTGTAGTTTTGCAACAGCTGGAGGGCCGGCAGTTTGAGACCTCTGCCTTAGACACACTCCTAAACCTTGTGGACAGCCTTCCCAGAAGAGTTGGAAAGGGTGTGCCAACTCAATATTGAACCCTAGACTGGGACGCTAATAAAGTTCATGTGCGTGTAAAGCCAGGCATCCCAATACTTTTGGTAATATAGTGTAGTTTAGTTTAAGTTGAGACCCACACTTTGCAGAGGTGTCTTGGTGCAGCAGTATGGCCTTATATCAGGGGAGGCTCTAGCCATTTTTTTGGCTGGTGGTGTGCCGTTGTTGGAAGGATTGGGGAGAGGGCTAAGTTCCTGGTCCTAATTCTAATTTGTGTTAAAATTTACAGACCTACCACAATGACAAAATAAAAATGTAATATCATATAGTCAGCAACCACTTGGAAATATTGGAGAACTTATAGAAAGATGTAACTTATAACTTCTCATAGGAGTTAATATAATCTCTGTAAGAACACTCCAACACAGTCATGGCTTTTACATAGCACCTCGAGGAGTAAATCAAGTTTCTCATGCACAGATTGCTTGTTATATTCTTTATAATACAATACTATATTGAAGAATAAAGCAGAATTTCTAATACTTTCACCCTTTACACTAAAAGTCATAAATTCTGCTTTGTTCTTCAATACCGTTCATACATACATGTCTTTAGCCCTGGTTCACACTGGTGCGTTTTGACATGCGATTTGGCATGTCAAATCGCATGTCAAAACGCTGATATTTGCCGCAAATTGCCGGAACTGGCACCGTCCTAATCGGTGCGACGCCGCATCTGCGGCGCTGCACCGATTTCAAAAAGTCGTTTCTGTACTACTTTTTGCGATTTCGGCCGCGATTTACATTGACATCTGTGTCAGATGTCTGTAATCGCGGCAGAAATCGGGACTGCCAGCGAGAGTGAAATCGTGCGAGTTCAGCTGAACTCGCAGGCTTCACTCCCGCAGCCCAGTGTGAACCTGGGCTTATACTGATAAATAACAAGTATTCTGAGCATTTTTTCAAAGCAGCAGCTGTGAAGAGTGAAGGCCAGGTTACCTGATAAGGAAAGCAAAAGCCACACTGGGGACTAAAAACTTCCAGTTAGTGATATGAATTGGCTTGCTTATATGAAAAAGAACAAATTGATGTATAATCACAATGTAAATTATTTGAATTGCATCATGATTATATATTATGCCCTTCTCCATATAAGCAACTAATATTAGAAATTGGTAGGTTATGGGGTTCAGTATGTACATTGCTTATCGGGTTCAGTATGTACATTGCTTATCGGGTTCACTGTTTCATAGCTGGTGCTGACCACAAAAAATGCTTAGACAAGAGCGCTTGAAGTGTTCTATATTCCAAGCCAAGTTCCTCCTGTCATTTACAACACTCCATTGTCCTGTACTGTATGTGTAGTAGTAGTAGTAGTAGTAGTAGTAGTGAAGTCAGAAGAAGACACTATAATTGATGTCGATGTGTAGTACAGAGCTGATCCATCCCATGCCACCAGTACTTCACATCAGGCAAATCCACTCCACTTCAAAATATCAATCTGCCAGGGACAGTCAATGATAGCCCTGAGATCCAGCAGCCGAAACTATAGCTTTGTAGGCCCCTCAAAATTGCATGCAAATTCATTCTTTCTGAAAATGTAATGTTCTTTGCTGAAGATACTGTATAGCCAATTAAAATGCGTGAATGCAAAAAATACTTCATGATGGCCACTAGATATAGTGCTGACTATTATAGGAAATAAGTATGCTCTTCATCACCATCTAGTATTTTCTGCATTCACATTTTCGAATTGCAGAGAATATAAAGAGCATTCGATGATGCCCCATTTGTTTTTTATATATATATATATATATATATATATATATATGTAGCACACGGATCCTTTACCTGCCTTTGGCTCACTTGCAGGAAAGGCACACCATGCTATGTGCCTGTACCCTCTTGTGTGAAGAGGTTAAGCGGTGTCATAAACTAGGGTCCTGCAGCAAGGTTCTCCCTTTAGTTGGTTCCAGTCTCTTAGAATGTAAGGACAAATCTTTATATCCCCAAGTAACTCCAAGGTCCACACCAGTAGTAGACTTCAACGTAGAGTTTATTTCTTTATATGCAAAGTCAATGAATAGAAAAGGGTGGATAGAAGACAGGACAGTAAGATTTTGGATATGAGTCCAGGCACAAGACAAATTATGAATTCACTACTCGTTCCTCAAGTAGGCTTAGCTCACCCTGATAGTTCCCTATGAAAGTGGATCCTAGCAGCCGAAGTGATGATCGGACGTTTCTTTAGTTTTCCCTTTTTAGATGCGACTAGGAGATTCTCTGCCACAGAACCGTTAATCCCAATCCTCTGGTGTTGGATGGATCTAATCCCTCCAGAGAGTTACTGGGCCCTTCTTTCTCTGTGAACTTTTCACCGGTCCTTCAGAAGGGTCCTCCACCGGCCTCCTCATTTCAGAACGGGTCCCCATACCAGAGGCACCCTGGGATTTCTCCTTCCAGGATGCGGGCTCCAGCTAAAGGTGCTGGGCCCAAGGCTGTTGCTGCAGTCCCAGGGCTAAAGGTGCATGGGACTGATGCGTACGTGGGCCCCTGGCCAGGACGGCCAGGTACCACGCTCCACGATGGCCCCCTGGGCTCGAACCGTATCCGACCACAAAAAAGAAACCCCTCACAAGCAGCGTCTGCCCCTTTTATCTCCTTTCCCAGCATGCACAGCAGGCCGACCACGCCCACCGCACAACCGCTGAGAGAGGACATCCAAGGCACAGCACTATACCAGCGGTTCAACCCTGGCCCATTATGGCAGCGCCACCTACAGGCCACAGGGAACTACACACCAGTATACTACCTGCAGTGTAAAATAGAATGTCCTAACAATTAAGGGGGTCTAAGCCCAACTACAGCTCAAACCTTCCCCTAAATTTGGGTATAGCAGGGTTAAATTTGGGGACCCCGCTACACCCCTGGAGGAACCGCTGGCATTTTTTTTTATTGGGTCTCTTCTGCCTGCACCTGTGATGACTCGCCCCTTTCCTGTAACCCGAGAACACTGACACACCTCAAAGGTTTAAATGGGCTTTATTTAATGGCAAAGCCCTACAAAGGAATGGGTTAAATAACGAAAAAAATTGTAATATAGCAATGTAGGCACATTAAGTGACACCATTCACAGGGTGTCACTGTTCATTCACCACATCTGCCTGGGAAGCAACTGGTGCACAAACGTGCATTAGGCAGATGCTAGTGAGCGATACTGGCTTGTAATTGCAGAATAATGACAATCCAACACAGTACAGCAATACAAATAGCATTTTTCAAAGGCAATACAGCCTACCTACTACCTAATGCAAAGTTATCCTGCCTAACCACTGGCCAGTGGGACTATGTAGAGAGTCTGCCGGCGATGGGACCCTTACGTGGGAGTACTTGCTAAAGTAAACAAGATGGTCACTGGAAACCTCTCACCATTGATGACTGATTCAAGTCCTGAGGGGTTCCTCTGTGGCTGGTGAAAGGGTCCTTCCTTTTTGAGCCAGCTCTCTGCAGCTTTAGCAGGTAGCTGGAACACGTGGTCACTGGGAGCAACTGGAATGCACTGGAATAGAAGCAAAGTCTCTCCTCCCTCACTGCATTAAGTAGTGATCAGCATAGCAACAGCCCACAGCCTGGTCCCTGCATACAGTGTTCTGCTTCGCGTTATTGAACTGTTGTATAACACTAGTCAGACAGCTTAACAATAATTCAGAAGTCAAGAAACGGGAGACATCAAATCTGTATGTATTCTTTTTCCGAATAACTTTGTAAAAAGACAATTCCACCATTAGTCCAAGAATAGACAGGAGCTCTTCTACATGCAGTCTACTTGAATCAGAGAGCAGACATGAAAAGAAGGAAATACAGTTCCAGGTTAATGGTTAATGCCTTAACTGTGAAGGAATTACTTTTCCTGTGACAAAATAACTAACTCTGGCCACTAGATGGCAACAATGTCAAACCAACATTGCAGTATAATCTGTAACAGCACATAGCACATATTACTATGACTATATGGGCAGAACACTCCCTGCCTGGCATAATTTATTATGTCATTACATAAATACCACTGCTATGCAGAAAAACATATAAACAAGAAAATGGAATCCTAGCTAGTCCGAGATCAAAACTATAATGTCAGTTACAGGTCTGAGATAAATTCTGGTGGTCTCATTTTTCACAATCTTGACCTCCACCTTTCTGACCTTGCCATCTCTGCTTGGTAGAGCATTGACAATAAGTCCTACGGGCCACTCATTTCTGCTCTCTTGGTTGTCCTTTAACAGAACAACATCACCCACTTTTACATTTGGGCGATCCTCAGTCCATTTCCTGCGGCGTTGCAAATTTGACAGATACTCCCTCTTCCATCTTTTCCAAAAGGTGTCTGCCAAGCATTGTACTTGCTTCCATTGTTTTGCATGAACTTGTGTTGTACTTATGGTTCCAGATGGGGCAGACAAAGAGTTCACCTTTTGAGTCAACAACATTGCTGGGGTAAGGACCATAGGAGTATCTGGGTCTGAAGACACAGGAACTATAGGCCTGGCATTCATAATAGCTGAAACCTCTGCCATAAAGGTGCTTAAAGTCTCATGGGTCAAGTGAGCAGGTTTGGTTTGTAGCAACATAGCATCCAAGATTCGTCTAGCGATACCTATAAGTTTCTCCCAGACACCACCCATATGTGAGGAGTGTGGAGGATTAAAGACCCATGTACATCCTCTGTCTTGGAGAAAGTCTTGCAATTGTGATTCACTGTCACAAATGTTAAGTTCTTTGCAGGCTACCACAAAGTTTGTTCCTCTGTCAGAACGGAGCAGTTTTGCTGGGCCACGAATTGAGAAGAATCTCCTCAAAGCGTTAATAAAGCTTGATGTTGACATGGCTTCAAGTAGCTCTATGTGTACAGCTCGGGTAGACAAACAAGTAAAAAGGACTGCCCATCGTTTACTGTCTGCACTGCCTCCTCTAGTGCGACGGGTTAAAACAGACCATGGACCAAATACATCTAAGCCCACATTGGTGAAAGGTGGTTGAGCAATTACTCTGTCCTCTGGTAGCTCTGCCATCCTCTGATTTTGTAATCTTCCCCGCAGCTTGCGACAGATGACACATTTGTGTATAGCAGCTGATACCAAGCGTTTGCCACCAAGAATCCAGAAACCTGCGGATCTAATTGCACCTTCTGTGATGTGTCGCCCTTGGTGAACTACTTGTTCGTGATAGTACCTAACAAGCAGTGCTGCAAGGTGGTGATCATAAGGTATGATGACAGGCTGTTTCTCTTCCTCTGAAATTTCAGCAAGAGACAAACGTCCACCTACTCTCAACAACCCATTCTTGTCTAGAAAAGGACTAAGCTTCCTAAGACGGCTTTGTTTTGGGAACGTCTTTTGTTTTTTGATGCTGTCAATTTCCTTCTGGAAATGTTTGTTTTGAACAGAAGAAATTATAACAGACTTTGCCTGAGCCAGCTCTACTAGATTGACCTGTTCATGGAAACTTTCCCACCTTCTGACTTGATCGCTGTTGGTTTCTATCCGGAAAGTTTTAGCGACATGGATGAGTCTGGCTAGGGTCTTAACTAGTATCTTCCAGCAAGAAAACCTATCAAAGCAATGCGGGTGAAGTGTGGCTTCAGAAGCTTTGGTGCTGAAACTCGTAATTTCCGATCTGATTTCGGGGTCAGCTTTGGGCTCTGAGTGGATAAGCATTAGCAGTGTCTATTTGCTCACAGTGTGGTTGGTACAGGAAGGATGGGCCTGAGAACCATATAGAGTTCTGAAGGCATGCTGCTTGAGTAGGTCTAGTGGCATAATCTGCAGGGTTTTGCTCTGTAGATACATAGAACCACTGGTCTGGGTGTGAAGATTGCCTGATTCTATTCACCTTATTGGAGACATATAGATGGAACCTCCTAGTGGTGCTGCAAATGTATATTAGGACGGTCTTGCTATCAGTGAAGAATTTTACAGCATCAAAGTCAGTGTCTAGTTCATCTGTGATTAGCTCAGACATTTCAACTGATAGCACAGCAGCACACAACTCTAAACGAGGAATAGTGTGGGCTGGTTTGGGGCTTAATTTGGACTTTCCCATGACGAATCCAACATGACACACATTTTCTGCATCAATTAATTTCAAGTAGGCTACTGCACCTATAGCTGTGGTAGATGCGTCTGAGAAGATGCACAGTTCTTTCCTGCAAGCTGATGATAAAGACTTTGGCACATAGCATCGGTCTATCTTTAGGTGCTCCAATGCTTGCAAGGATTCTGTCCATTGAACCCACTCACTTAGTCTCTCTTGTGGAAGCAATGCCTCCCATTCACTTTTTCCAGATGACAGTTCTCGAACTAAGACCTTGCCTCTTATTGTTACAGGTGATACAAATCCTAGGGGATCATAAAGGCTATTTACGGTGGATAGAATGCCTCTACGTGTAAAAGGCTTTTCTCCTGAGGAAACTCTGAAAACGAAACTATCCGTTTCTAGATCCCAACTTAGGCCTAGGCTTTTCTGCAGGGGAAGGGTGTCTGTACTCAAGCAAAGATCTTTAAGGTCTTTAGCCCTGTCTGCTACAGGGAAGGCTTCCATTACTTTTTGGCTGTTGGAAGCGATTTTATGAAGACGCAGGTTGGATTCTGCCAGCATTTGCTTTGCTTTACTAAGGATAGAAATTGCCTCTTCAGGTGTGCTAGTAGAAGCGAGTCCATCATCTACATAAAAATGTCTCAATACAAAATGTTTGGCCTCTTGTCCATAGCACTCTGCATTTTTCTGAGCAGCCTTTTGCATGCAGTATATAGCGACAGCAGGAGAAGGGCTATTACCAAATACGTGTACTTTCATTCTGTACTCGACAATTTCTTTGTCTATGTCATGGTCTTTGTACCAGAGAAAACGTAGAAAGTCTCTGTGATCTTCTCTTACAAGAAACCAATAAAACATTTGTTGCACATCTGCTGTGAAGGCAACGGGCTCTTTTCTGAAACGCATGAGGACACCTAGCAAAGTATTGTTTAGGTCAGGGCCACTCAACAGTACATCATTTAAAGAGACTCCTTTATACTCTGCGCTGGAATCAAAAACTATTCTTATTTGGTTGAGTTTGTGTGGATGGTAAACACCAAACATTGGTAGATACCAGTGTTCCCTGTCTGCTTCAATTGGTCCTGCCACTTCAGCGTGATTGTTGTCTAGCATCCCTTTAATGAATTCAGTGAAATCTCTTTTCATTTCTGGCCTTCTCTGCAGAGTTTTGCTGAGTGAATGCAGACGCTTCATGGCTTGCTCCCTGTTACTAGGCAAAACGCGTCTTGGTGTGCGAAAGGGAAGAGGGGCTACCCAACTGTGATTGTCATCTTGGTAAGCCTCTTTATCCATAATCTGCAAGAAGGTCTGATCCTCTATAGAGAGGGCCTGTTTATCGTCATCTTTAGTTTTCTGGAACACTGTAATCCCTAGATTGTCTGTCTCAATGTTGGAATTGACTTCTTCACCACATAGTGTAGGAGAGTCCAAGAGTTGTGTTGACCTATCAAAGCTTTCCTTGACAACAAAGCTGTTGTGACAGGGACTGAGAAGAGATGTGCGTCCATTTGTTAACACAGACGTCTTCAAAGTGCTGATATTGTCAGGCTGGTGCACTGTTCCCAGGCAAACTTCTCCTACAATGACCCACCCCAGGTCCAGTCTCTGTGCATAGGGGGCATTATAAGGTCCATTGATTTTCTGGCGCACCTTGTGTACCTGAACGATGTCTCTCCCAAGAAGTAGTAGAATTGAAACATCTGGCTCAACAGCTGGGATAAGGTGAGCAATTGAGCGGAGGTGAGGGTGGTGTTGGGCTACTTCTGGAGAGGGAATCTCAGTTTTGTCGTCAGGTATCATGCCACACTCTATTAGGGTAGGAAGTGGGAGCTGTACTTTCTTATTGCAGGATTCAATGGTAAAGTCGGAAGCTCTTCTCCCTGTGGTATCAATTGTCCCGCACATGTCCTTAGAGTGTATGGAACCGCACTTGCTTTAAGATTAAAGATATCAAAGAATTCTGGCTTTGCAAGGGATCTGTTGCTCTGTTCATCTAGCACTGCGTACATTTTCACTGCCCTTTCTCTCTTGCCAGTGGGATACACAGTCACTAAACAGATTTTCGAGCATGAACGTGCACTCTTGCCTTGTCCACATACTTTAGTGCAATTAGACATCACTGAGGAGAGTGGGGTCTCTTGTTGCTCCCTGCCCTGATCTTTCCCGGGTTCTGCAGTCTCTAGTGAGACGTGAGCAGGACCTGGGTGTAGAGCTGCTATATGTCTTTCACTGCCACATTCTGTACATTCTACTTGTATTTTGCAGTCTTTGGCAATGTGATAAGTGGATCTGCAACACTTGAAACAGATGCCATTCTGTTTAAGGAAGGACATCCGCTCTGCAATGGGTTTGCTTCTAAAGCCTTTGCATTTCTTTAGTGGATGTGGTTTTTTGTGTATCGGGCAATGTCTATCAGGGTTTTCTATGGTGTGTACCTTGTGGATGCTTTGATAGTCTGTGACTTCTGAAGGTACAGTTGTTTTGTGTGTGGATACAGAAGTCCTACCGTGAGGTCTGTGAGGTTTCTCAGGTCTGTGCGATTGATTGCCACTGCTGGTGAAGGCGAAACTAGGATCACTTCGGATTTTCGCTTGCTGTCGGACAAATCTAGAAAACACAGAGAAAGGGGGGAAAGCAACACCATAATCTTCTTTGAATTTACCTCCCACAGACATCCACTTGTCTTGCAGATTTGAGGGTAGTTTCTCTACTATGGGATTGGTGCCTCTAGCTGTATCTAGATATGAAAGTCCTGGCAAGTAGCCATCCTCTTTGGCATATTCTATCTCCAATAGAAGATCACTTAGTTCTTGTAGACGCACATTGTCTCTGTAGCCCACCTTGGGAAAGACTTCAAGTTTTTTCAACAGTGCTCCTTCTATTACCTCAGGGGATCCATACGTTTCTTCTAGTCTTTTCCAGGTCATATTGAGTCCTGCTGCAGGGTTGAACAGGTTTGCTCTTCTCATCCTCTTAGCATGCTCTGCTGACTCGGTACCAAGCCATTTTATCATCAAATTAAGTATGTCTGCTGATGAAAAGTTCAGACCTTCAGTTGCATTCAGAAAGGAGGATTTCCATGCCCAATAGTTTTCAGGACAGTCATCAAATTGGAGAAAGCCTGAGCTAATCATTTCTTTGCGGATGAGATATTTGGTGACATCCACTGCACATTGTTGTTCGCCCATGTAATCTATATGTTGAGGTGATGGGAACACTTGTTTTTTGTTCTTAGGGGTTTCTGGTGCTTCCCTCTTGATTTGCTGGCAGCCGCTGACCTCATGTGGTTGATTGGGCCTGCTCAGGGGGCATGTTGATCTCGGCCTGAATTCCTTTACTTCAGGTTTAAGAGGCTTTTCCTTCGCATGCGCATCAGTAAGGTTCTTGATGTACTTACTTGTATGATCTGTAGAGGATAGAGGTTTTTCTGGAACCTCTGGGTCTTTATACGATTTTTCACTTCCTGACCGACTAGTTCCCATGTAGGCAGCGGCCTCAGCTTCAGCAGCTGCAGCAGCGGTCTGTTGCTTCAGGATGAGCAATTTTGCTTCTTCTTGTGCTATGGTAGCTTTCTTTTCTGCTAACTCCCGCATCATCATGGCTTCTTTTTCTGCGTACTGTAGCTGGATGCGGGCAGCTTCTGCCTTGGCACGAGCTTTAACTGCTGAGGAACTTGCTGAGGACATCTTGCTAGCCCGTGAAGATCTGGACACATGCGATTGTGCATCCTCTTGCTGGGCACTGGGAATGTTCACCCTGTCTTGCTGTGTTGGCGATAGCGTGTCATCAGCCTGGTACTTTGTTCCTGATCTTAGACTCATGCTGTACTGATGGCGTCTCAGTTTATTCCAGACTGCCACGTGGTTGTCTTTTTACTGTTCTGCTTCGCGTTATTGAACTGTTGTATAACACTAGTCAGACAGCCTAACAATAATTCAGAAGTCAAGAAACGGGAGACATCAAATCTGTATGTATTCTTTTTCCGAATAACTTTGTAAAAAGACAATTCCACCATTAGTCCAAGAATAGACAGAAGCTCTTCTACATGCAGTCTACTTGAATCAGAGAGCAGACGTGAAAAGAAGGAAATACAGTTCCAGGTTAAAGGTTACTGCCTTAACTGTGAAGGAATTCCTTTTCCTGTGACAAAATAATAACTAACTCTGGCCACTAGATGGCAACAATGTCAAACCAACATTGCAGTATAATCTGTAACAGCACATATTACTATGACTATATGGGCAGAACATACAGTTTTGCATGTGATTCAGGTGCAGCACACTTTTCCTGGCAGAACAGATCCTCTGGTAGGGATGAGCTTCGTGTTCGAGTCGAACATACGTTCGACTCGAACATCGGCTGTTCGATCGTTCGAAGATCGAACGATTTGGGCCGTTCGCGCCAAATTCGAGTGACGCGAACGGCCCACAATGCACTACGCCATCGCAGTGTCATCCAGGCGCTGTGATTGGCCAAGCATGCACTGTGACCCCGCATGCTTGGCCAATCACAGCGCCGGCAGCGAGGAGAGCAATGATTGGCCACAGGCAGGATGCCTGTGGCCAATTATTGCTGAGGAGGTTTAGTACACGCCCCACACTATAAAAGGCCGCCAGCGCGGCGGCCTTGTGTAGTGTGTTCCGGAGCAGGGAAAGAGAAGCATAGGCAGGGACAGTGTCATTTTTTTTCCTTTACTAATCCTGGATTCCTTGTGTTTAGGGACAAATAAGGATAGGTAGGGAGAGTGTCAGTGTGTTATTCTGTGCTAAACCTTGTTTGTAGGGACAGAGAGGTACAGTGAGGGAAAGTGTCAGTGTGCTATTCTGTTCTAAACCAATCTTGCTGAACCATATTTTCAATCCTTGAGTTTAGGGACAGAGAGGTACAGTGAGGGAAAGTGTCAGTGTGCTATTCTGTGCTAAATCTTGTTTGTAGGGACAGAGTAGGACAGTGAGGGAAAGTGTCAGTGTGCTATTCGGTTCTAAACCAATTTTGCTGTTCCATATTTGAAATCCTTGAGTTTAGGGACAGAGAAGGACACTCGTGGAAACTATCAGTGTGCTATTCTGTGCTAAATCTTGTTTGTAGGGAGGGACAGAGTAGGACAGTGAGGGAAAGTGTCAGTGTGCTATTCTGTTCTAAACCAATTTTGCTGAACCATATTTGAAATCCTTGAGTTTAGGGACAGAGAAGGATAGGCAGGGGACAGTGTCAGTGTCATTGTTGCTAAGCCTCCTGCACAGTATACACCTGAAGGTGGCCCTTATTGCTCTTTTTCCCATCTCCCTGCAGGCCATCCATTAAAATGTCTGGAAGGCAAACAAGGAGAGGCAGACAGTCAGGAGGCAAAAAAAGAGGGCAAGCAGGCTCTGTGTCTGGGGGCAACAGTGCTGGTCGTGGACGCGGTGCATTGTCATCAGCACATGGCCATGGGACACGCTTGTCCTTCTTTTCGGCAGCTGGACATGTTGAGCCACATCATGCCGAAGACTTGGTAGAGTGGATGACCAAGCCCTCCTCATCCTCTCTCACCCAGGCTCAGGGTACTGGCAAAGCAGCTGCCAAAGCGTCCTCTTCTCTGGTATCATTATCTTCATTAGTCAATCCTTCCCTAGACCCACCATGTCCTCCTCCTGAGGAGTCCCCCGAACTGTTTGAGCACAGTGTTGGGTACATGCTCCAGGAGGATGCCCAGCGTTTGGAAGGATCTGATGATGATACCCAGCTAGAGGAAGGCAGCAGCGTGAGAGCAGAGAGAGGGGATGCTCAAGAAGGACACCAATCTGGCAGTCATGCTCCAGCAGCTGCAGCATACTGCCAGATTGGCTCCAGTGATGAGGGAGGGGATGATGAGGTCACTGACTCCACGTGGGTGCCTAATAGGAGAGAGGAGGATGAGGAGGAGGCACATCTCCAACGAGGCAGGATGCCCTTGAGTGGCCAGCGTATGGGCAGGACACCGACGGAATCACACCGCAGAGCTCCGCCTGTGCAGGGCGCTGCCTCTGCCCGTCATTCAAAAAGTTCTTTGGTGTGGGCCTTTTTTGAGGCGAGTGCATCAGATCGCACAGCTGCTGTTTGCAACATATGTCTCAAGCGTATATCGCGTGGCCAAAACATCAGCCGCTTGGGCACCACATGCTTGATCAGACATATGTTGACCTGCCATGCAGCTCGTTGGCAAGCCTACCTTAAAGACCCACACCAAAGAACAAAGCTGACCTCTTCTTGCACCGCATCAGCTGGGATCTCCAATCCCAGTATACCTTCAGTCCTCTCTGAAACCTGCTCTGAGAGGAATGAAGGTGTAGAATTAGGTGTGTCACAGCCAAGTACTTGCGGGCACTCTGCTAGCAGTACACCAACGTCCGATTCTAGCAGGCAAATTTCCCTGCCCCAGCTGCTGGACCGTCGAAAGAAGTTCACTCCCAGCCATCCACATGCCCAGCGGTTGAATGCTAGCTTGGCTAAATTGCTAGCGCTTCAACTGCTGCCTTTTCAGTTGGTAGACTCGGCCCCCTTCCGTGAGTTTGTGCAATGTGCGGTTCCTCAGTGGCAGGTTCCCAAACGCCACTTTTTCGCACGGAAGGCGATTCCGGCTCTCTACAGGCATGTGGAAGGCAATGTCTTGGCCTCGCTGGACAGGGCGGTCAGCGGTAAGGTGCATATTACTGACTCATGGTCCAGCAGGCATGGACAGGGATGTTACCTTTCTTTCACGGCCCATTGGGTCACTCTTTTGGCAGCTGGGAAGGATGCAGGACAAGGTGCAGTAGTGTTGGAGGTTGTTCCACCGCCACGCCTCCAAAATGCTACTACTGGTTATGACACACCTCTCTCCTCCACCCCCTCCTCTTCTTCTTCCTCCATGGCCTCTTCCTGTGGTTTGTCCTCGGAACCAGCGGTGCTCTGTAGGCGTTCAAGGGGCTACGCAAGTACGCAGGCAAAAAGATGCCATGCCGTGCTTGCGCTGGTGTGTTTGGGGGACAGAAGCCACACTGGGGCAGAGGTCCTGTCTGCTCTGCAGGGGCAGGCCGAGAGGTGGTTGACGCCACGCCAGCTTAAGCCAGGAATGGTGGTTTGCGACAATGGCACCAACCTCCTCTCCGCCCTCCGACAGGGACAACTGACCCATGTGCCCTGTATGGCTCACGTCCTTAACCTGGTGGTGCAGCGGTTCTTGGGCAGGTACCCGGGCTTACAGGATGTCCTGAGGCAGGCCAGGAAAGTCTGTGTGCATTTCCGCAGATCTTATAATGCCAGTGCTCGCCTGGCTGAGCTGCAAAAGGAGTTGAACCTGCCCAAGAACCGCCTTATATGTGACATGCCCACCAGGTGGAACTCAACGTTGGCCATGCTGCAGCGGCTGCACACGCAGCAGAGGGCCATCAATGAGTACCTGTGCGACTACGGCACCAGGACAGGATCAGGGGAGCTCGGGTTTTTTTCACCACGCCAGTGGGGCATGATCAGGGATGCATGCACTGTCCTGGCACCATTTGAGGAGGCCACGAGGATGGTGAGCAGTGACAGTGCATGCATCAGTGACACTGTACCTCTTGTCCACCTGTTGGAGCACACGCTGCGTGGAATAATGGACAGGGCACTTGAGGCAGAACAGAGGCAGGAAGAGGAGGACTTCCTTGCCTCTCAAGGCCCCCTTTACCCAGACAGTGTTCCTTCTGTCCCACCCATCGCACAGGAGGAGGAGGAGGAGGAGGAGGATTGTGTCAGCATGGAGGTGGAGGCTGGCACTCAGCATCATCAGCAGCAGTCTTTTAGGGATGATTTACAGTCCCAAGAAACCAGTGGACTTGTACGTGGCTGGGAGGAGGTGGCTGCGGATCATGTCGTCCTTAGTGACCCAGAGGACTCCGGACTGAATGCCTCAGCTAACCTACGCTGCATGGCCTCCCTGATCCTGCAAAGTCTGCGGAAGGATCCTCGTATTCTTCGGATCAAGGAGAGGGACCATTACTGGCTGGCCACTCTCCTTGATCCACGGTACAAGGGTAAGGTTGCGGACCTTATCTTACCATCGCAGAGGGAGCAGAGGATGAGACAACTCCGGGAGGCCTTGCAGAAAGGTCTGTGCAAAGCGTTCCCAGAGACTGGGAGGTTACAAACTCCTGGTCCTGGACAACGAGTTGCTGAGGCTTCGGGCAGTCAAAGAAGGAGCGGTGGGGAAGGTGGCCGTCTGACCGATGCGTTCAGACAATTCTTTAGTCCGCAGCCCCAAAGTATGATCAGTTCCAGCAACCATCGCCAGCGTCTGATATACATGGTCCAGGAATACCTAGGGGCAAGGTCAGACTTGGACACCTTCCCCACCGAAAATCCTCTGGCTTACTGGGTCTTGAGGATGGATCACTGGCCAGAGCTTGCACAGTATGCAATTGAGCTACTGGCCTGTCCTGCATCCAGCGTTCTTTCAGAACGCACATTCAGTGCTGCTGGAGGATTTGTCACGGATCACAGGGTGCGCCTGTCCACCGACTCGGTTGATCGACTGACTTTCATCAAGATGAACCAGTCTTGGATCACCACCAGCTACCACACACCTGATGCTGATATAACAGACTAATTGATTTTAAAATGTCACATCCCTTCAAGACTGATGCTGATGCTGAGTGCCTGTGCTGTTATGTTGACTGGCTATCCTCCTCCTCCTCCTCAATGATACGATTAACGATGATAGCTTGGAAGATCATTTTGGTTTATGGGTGACGCCACCAGTGGCTAAGGCCCAATTTTTCAGCCCCTGTTTAACAGGGGCGTGTAATTAAAATTTTGGATGCAATACTTTGCAACAGGCCTCATTGCTGTGCTCCAAGTACAGTATCTGTGAGGGGTTGCAGTGTTGTGCCACCAGTGCCTAAGGCCCAATTTTTCAGCCCCTGTTCAACAGGGGCATGCAATTATAATTATTGATCTAATAATTCACAGCAGGGCCCATTGCTGCGCCCACCAAGAGTAACTGTCAGGCCTTACAGTGTTGTGGCACCAGCACCACCATCACCACCACCACCACCACCAAAGGCCTAATTTTTCAGCCCCTGTTCAACAGGGGCATGCAATTATAATTATTGATCGAATAATTCACAGCAGGCCCCATTGCTGCGCCCACCAAGAGTAACTGTCAGGCCTTACAGTGTTGTGGCACCACCACCACCATCACCACCACCACCACCAAAGGCCCAATTTTTCAGCCCCTATTCAACAGGGGCATGCAATTATAATTATTGATCTAATAATTCACAGCAGGGCCCATTGCTGCGCCCACCAAGAGTAACTGTCAGGCCTTACAGTGTTGTGGCACCAGCACCACCATCAAAGGCCCAATTTTTAGTACCACTGATCAACAATTATATGTTATTACAATTCCTGATATAATAGTTGACAGCAGGGCGTTCCAGCACCCACCAAGAATAACTGTGAGTGCTTTCAGTGTTGTGCCAACACCAACACCTAAGGGGCCAATTTCTGCAGAGTATATAAGGCAGGTCCCTACTTTCAAACATCCAACTTACAAACGACTACTACTTGCAAACGGAAGAAGACAACAGGAAGTGAGAGGAAATCTACCCCTTGGAAGGAAAATTCTCTCCTGTAAGAATTAATATGGGAGAAAGGTGTCTCCTCTCTACTGATGCTTTATCACCAATCCTTGTTTCAATACAAACACCACATTTCAAAAACAGTTGTCATTGGGACGCAAAGTGAGGTGAAATGTTCTGAACAGGGGCACAGACAGCAAAAAAAATGTGACAGGGGTGATAACCGTTCCCTATGTTTTCCAAAAACCTAAAAAAAAGGAATTTGGCATGGAGCTACACTTAAACAATGCAGCTGTTCAAAATTACAAACAGATTCTACATAAGAACAAACCTACAGTCCCTGTCTTGTATGCACCGCCTGTATACGGCTGTTCAGAGTATATAGGGCCTTTCTTATTTTGTGTGCGGGGTTCCCCTTAATATCCATACAAGACCCAAATGGGCTGAGGTAGGGGGGGGGGGGGGTTGATGGGGTAGCTATGCCATTTTTCCTAAAGATTTTCATCCATATTACCGGGACCAGACATTGCATTAAAGCCGCAAGCAGTTTTAAATGGCTTTTTTCCCTTTAGAAATGTTATTTTGTGCAGGGACAGTTCTAAACACGGGAAACACGTGGCACTTCACAGGCATACTTTAGACACCCCCCAGGTACAATATTTAAAGGAATATTTGACTTTTTTTTTTTTCACTTTATGCATCATTAAAATGACTGCTCCCGGAAAACGTCCGTTTTTAAAACTTCTTTTTGCATTGATACATGTCCCCTGGTGCAGAACCCGGGTTCCCAAACTCTGTTTCGGACAATAACATGGATAATAGTCGTTATAATTAGCACTTTAGAATCGGAACGTTCGGATCCATTGTATTTAATAGGGTTCTAATGTTCGTGCGAACTTTCGGTCCGTTCGCGGGTTCTGGTGCGAACCGAACCCGGGGGTGTTCGGCTCATCACTATCCTCTGGCAACTGCATCATATCGTCATAGGCACGGAGAGACATACATTTGTGTACGTGTATACCCTTAGCCAATCACAGAGCTGCCCTAACAATGATTCTACCTACGGTCCCCTCTTAACTTTCCCGAGAGGTTTTAGACGAGCCAGCCAATCAAATCGCTTTACTGACATACCTGCAAACTTTTCGCTGTACTCTGACTGGTCTGGCAGCTGACCAATCAGCAGCAGCTGGATGTCCACTCAGCTGTCAGTTAGAGAATCTCTCAGCCAATCAGCGGACGGAGCAGGATATTCTAACCGTTCCAGAAGAGAGAGCTGGAAAAGACATGCAAATCACAAGTACTTTGGCGGGGGGGGGGATTTTTAATGTAATTACATTTTTTACCAAATTTTTATCACATGGGGGGCCCGATGGTGTGTGTGTGGGGGGGCGTGAAGGACCCGGCCTTGGGGCGGCAAAGGGAGTCAGGCCTCGTACACACGACCGATTTTCTCGTCCAAAACAGTCAAGAAAAGTGCCGCGAGAGTTTTTTTGTCTAGAAAAACGTTCGTGTGTATGGTTTTACGACGAGAAACTTGCCGAGAATCTCGACGAGAAAATAGAGAACCTGCTCTCTATTTTCTCGTCAGGATTCCAGATTTCCTCGTCGTGTTTCTCGTCGGCCTGTTTTGTGACCAGAAAATGGTTCGTGTGTATGCTTTTACGACTCTTCAAAAAGCGCGCATGCTCACAAGCAACTATGAGACGGGAGCGCATCTTCTGGTAAAACAAGCCTTCATAATGGAGAGAGCACATTCGTCACGCTCATAAATATTTCATCGTTTAAATGTTCTGCATTGAAATCTTCGTTAGAATGTTACATTAATCAAAACGAGTGACCTTCTTTTGCTGCTGATATTCACACAGAGTTGAGCCTTATTTTTAACCTTTTTCATGCTGCTCTTTATAAGATTTATGTGTATTATATCGTGCAAGTTTTTAGGAATAATTTAAATGGTTAGATTTTTCAAAATGATGTTAATTATAATTTCTCAATGTTTTGATAGCGATCTCCCATTTAATTTTGGAATCTATATTATTTAAATTTCACACCATGTTTTTGTGCTAATCAGATTTAGTTATTCTTTTGGGGGGGGGGGGTGATATCTGTGCCTTTTATTGTCAGTCAAATGTATCTGCTTACTCCAAAGCTTGTTTTTTATTTTATTTAAAAATACACATAGTCAAGTATGAACTTAAACAAAAAACACATTTATTCATGTTTATAACTTAAATAAAGAGAAGGCAGCGCTGGAGAAGCTGCTGCCATTTGTGCATCCCAGGGACCCCAGAGCACACAGCAACCCTGTGTGGACGCTAAAATTGGGAGCTTGAGAAGGCCCACATTTCTGAACACAATCTGATGCTGGCCTCCCAGAGGTCAGGAACAGCAGCAGGTGAGATATATGTCCCAAGTGTGTGGTACTACAACAGGCTGCCTTCTGTCCGACCACAATGAAGCGAGGCCATCACTTCCTCTTCTTCCTGGCAACCTTCCCTGAAGCCTTTCCTGAAGCCTTTCCTGAAGCCTTTCCTGCAGCCTTCCTTCTTCGTTTGGCTGGAGGCTGGCCCACTGGAGGGGTACTCCTGTCAGGAGGAGGAGGTGGAGGTGTAGCAGAAGGGGGTGGGGCAGAAGGTGGAGGTGTAGCAGAAGGGGGTGGGGCAGAAGGTGGAGGTGTAGCAGAAGGGGGTGGGGCAGAAGGTGGAGGTGTAGCAGAAGGGGGTGGGGTAGAAGGTGGAGGTGTAGTAGAAGGGGGTGGGGCAGAAGGTGGAGGTGTAGCAGAAGGGGGTGGGGCAGAAGGTGGAGGTGTAGCAGAAGGGGGTGGGGCAGAAGGTGGAGGTGTAGCAGAAGGGGGTGGGGCAGAAGGTGGAGCTGTAGCAGAAGGGGGTGGGGCAGAAGGTGGAGGTGTAGCAGAAGGGGGTGGGGCAGAAGAGGAAGGTGGAGGTTGAGGTTGGGTCAGTTGGGCCACCTCACATATGGCGGTATTGGGGGTAATTTGCTCCATCACCCCCTTGTTGAGCAAGGTGATGAGCAGGGGCTCGCATAGGAGGCGTTGCTCCATGCTCATCACCTTGAACTTAGCCTCCACTAGGCCGGCAATGGCCTCTTCAGGGGATGTGGGCTCCTTGAGGGTGGCATGGGCCTCTTTAATAAGGGCCATTGCTGCCTCACTGGTGGTCCTGTCCCTCCTGCCTCTTTTGTGAAACCGGATGGGAGGCACCTGGGATCTGGTGCTTCTCCTTTGCCCTGCCACCTCCTGTCTGCCACTGGGCCCTGCCACCTCCTGTCTGCCACTGGGCCCTGCCACCTCCTGGCTGCCACTGGGCCCTGCCACCTCCTGGCTGCCACTGGGCCCTTCCTCCTCCTGCCTGACAGTTTCCAGACCCTCCTCCTGGCTGATTTCATCCTGTGTATGAAAAAGGAACATAGTTTAATATGTTGGTTTAATCTTTGCATCAAACTTTGTAATCCTGATGGAAGCAATTAGAATGTAAATGCATAAATCCTTGCTTTAAATTTACCACAACATCAGCTTGACTATTTACCACACAATTAAGTGCAGAATAATGTCTACAGATCCTGATTTCACTTGTGTAATACAAAATAATGTATGTTTCTCATCCTGACATATTTGGGAAACATTAATTTTATCCCAATACATTTTCAGTTAATACTATACCTGGCTCCAGATGGCCAAATCAGGATCATCCAGGATGGCTGCCTCCTCTTGCTCCAGAGAAGGCTCAGGTTGGCTGCAGGGAAGTCTGGGGGGAAGAGTGGAGAGTGATGGCCTTGTCTCAATGTGGTCATCCAGGAAGGACATCCTGTTGTAGTACCACAAAATCGGGACATAAACATCATCTGCTGCTGCTCCTGACCTCTGAGAAGCCAGCACCTTAGAGCGTTCAGTCCTGTAGGTACCTCTCAAGCTCCCAATTTTAGTGTCCACTTGTTTTGCTGTGGCTGTGGGCACCTTGGTATGCACAAATGGGAGCAGCTTCTCCAGCGCTGCTTTTCTCACCCCTTTTTTTTTTATGGATGGGGTTTTTCGTCTCCCACAGAGCCGGCAGCTCCCTTACCCGGTCAATAAATTCCGCCAGGAACTCTTTGTCGCTAATAAAGACATTCATATTGTATCTGCAAGTAAAATAAATTATATTAAAATAATGTGAGGCAAACAGTCTAACCTCCTTCACATCCTAGTCACCATATATATCCTCCAACAATCTCAAGACAGTATAGGCCAACAATTTTTCCAAGTCACAAAATCACATACCTTCGTTCGCACGTCCGTCACTTGAACTCCTCTCTCCGCACCCCGAACGTACTATAGTCACATGTGTGTTTGCTATATACACACCACGCATGCGTCAAAATTCGAACACGTCGCTCCGCACACGTCGCCCGCCCATGACGTTCTAACTTACATCTTTTCCCCGCCCCTTCTCTTTCGGCGCGCAGACAGATATGGCGGAGTTACAGCAGGTGTCTGATAATTCCGCAACTAGCGAGGAGACAAGCCCGGAGACCGAGGACACGTCACGATCAAGGAGGAGATTCAAGGCATCGAATATGTCTTTGGCGGAGATGGTGGACATGTTGGTCAAGGCTGATTATGATGCCAAGCATGGGCCGTATAGCAAACCAAATAGAAGGAAGGCCAAAATCCTCACTAAAGTTGTGAAGAGTCTGAGGGCGAAGTTCGGGGTGAAACGCTCAAATGAGCAGCTCAGAAAGAGGTGGTCAGACCTCAAACTGAGGGAGCCAGACCAGTTGAGGAGCATAAAGAGGATGCTCGCTAAAAGTAAGTAAAATGACGACGTTTCTGCTATTAATCTTTTTATAAACTGACATGTTTTTTTGTTTTTATCATATTGGACTCCCTTCCAAAATGTCATATTTTGAACTAGGTTGGGCACAGTAATCGTTCGTTACGTTACCGACACTTCGTTCGGCCACTATCCGCGGTTTTGGCTTATTTAAGAGTCACAAAAGTAATTAGACATCTGCCATTTTTGATCAAGTATTGTGGATAATTTTTTAGTCTAGATGATGTGTTTGTAAAGAGAATGAAATGCAAACTTTTATCAGTGTAAAGGAGAGGACACTCAGCAGCTGCTTCCACATCTGTACTTTGGAGCACTATAGTGTGGGCCAACAGACCCGCCTAATTTGGGTGTCCCACACAGGTGCATCAGAGTTTATTTGTGGTGCCTCCATGTCCCAAAAATTACATCCAAATGTGAATACTAAACAAATTTGGGGTCATAAATAATGCATTCTTCTTTGAATTCCGCACAAACACACACTTTTCTTTCTCGTACATCACGGGACACAGAGCGACATAGTCATTACTAATGGGTTATATAGATACCGTCAGGTGCTGGCACTGGCAACTTCCAAAACCGGAAGTACCCTCCCCTATATAAGCCCCTCCCATCCGGGAGCACCTCAGTTTTTTGCCAGTGTCTAAGGTGTTGGCCAAGAAGAAACATGTGTTTTTCACTGAGCTTGCGTACAGGTTCTTTTGGGCCTCAGTAAGCTATTCCGGATCCGACCAAAAAAGCTTCATAGCTAAACGGTCGGTACCCGGGCCTTGCAGAGAAGAGCAAGGTTTTGCCTGTAATGCTTCTCTTAGGAGAGCTGGACCCTGGGATCCAGAGCTCTGGTCATACCCACGACCAAGATGTTTTCTGTGCAGGGTGCTATACAGGTCCAGGGGAGTGGAATCCTTGGGAACCCGGTCCCTGAAGGTTTGATTACAATGCCTGCCGTGATAGGTGAAGTTTGGGCTTCTGTGGACCAAACAAAGTCCTGCGGCGAGGAAAAGGTAAGTGGGGGCCCTCAGGAACTTGGTTCTATTGAGGGACCCCCAAGCCTATTTTGTCTTTCTGCCTGTTACCTAAGGTATTCCCGCTAATATTCTGTGTATGCCTGTTACTACTGAGAAAATGTAAAAATTTTAATAGTAGGCAAGAAAAAAAAAAAAATGTAAGACCGCGGTACCTGTGTTAGACACTAGAGGCCGCTATGGTTCTTTTTCTTGTAATGTGGATTTTTTTCTTCCAGAACCAAATCCAGGCAGTTGATATGTTCTCTGCTGGGAAGCTGTCTCCTCTGCCCTGTTGCTGCGCTCATCCATCCCCGGGCCCTGCGGCAAAGGGGGCCCTGGCTCCCATCTAGCTCCTTATTGTTTTTAAAAAAGGGCGCCGAAGGCGCACGTGCCCGCGCGCGTGCGCGTGCACGCGCCTCTATTCATAGAGGCGATCTGAAAAAAGGGGCGGAGCGGGTGGATGACGCTCAGGTGTGCGCCGCGGCGCTACTGCGCATGTGCGGGCGTCCAGCGTGTTTTAAAGCACATTATAGCTGGCTATTGAATGCACAGACAGAGCTAGCAACAGATAAAGGCACACAGAGGCGGTTGATGCAGGCATCCCCTAGAAAGGCACTTTAGTAGACACCAACTGTGATATAGCAGCAAT
This sequence comes from Rana muscosa, assembly GCA_029206835.1. Classification (NCBI taxonomy): domain Eukaryota; kingdom Metazoa; phylum Chordata; class Amphibia; order Anura; family Ranidae; genus Rana; species Rana muscosa. The sequence goes on along the minus strand of CM055120.1, from coordinate 114,784,093 downwards.
TGTGCTAGACTATTCTCAGTAAAAGTGGTGTATTACGGCTGGAATACCTCAGCTTTAGGCTTAAGAATATGCCGTCCAGAAGCTCCGGAACTGAATCTTCCAGGAAGCGAAGGGGGTCTCATTGGGCTCTGAGGTGGGCATGCTTCTGCTGCACCAGTCTCCCCTGAAGTTCAGAGGTAGGTGACCATAGAGACCCCGCAGGGGTACTTGGTACTGTGGCTGTCCTCAGTCACCTGCTCCTGTGTATGTAACAGAGGAGGTTTTTTTCCTCAGCTCTGGGAGGATTAGAGAGAGATTGTCAACATTGATCGCTGCCTCCCTGTCAGGGAAAGCACGCCGATCTCCGTCTTCTCCTTCAGAGTGCCTGTTAGCAGAGCAACAGTCCCATACAGGGATCGACCTGCCTGAAGGGGATCAGGATGAGGTTGATTCTGTTATAGAGGAATCAACAGTGGAGGAGCCTTTCTCAGCAGCTCAAGCTGAAAGATTATGGGTTCAGTCTCTGACTAACATGGTCCGATCGGCATTAAAAATCCACCTTGCGGAACCATCAACCACTACTGTATCCTCGTTGGGGTCGCTAGAAGCCCCCAGACTGTCTGTTCTTTTCCACTTCACCCTTTTACTGAAAGGGCTTATTTACCAGGATTGGGAACGTCCTGAGAAAATATTATTCCCCCAAGAGATTTCCGGTGGTCTATCCCATGGAGGATAAGTTCATCAAAAAAAAAAAATGGAAGGTCCCTACAGTGGACGCAGCCATCTCTTGTATGTATATATCACTGACATGTCCAGTGGATAATGTCCAAATGTTCAAAAACCCAATAGATAAAAGATTGGAGTCCTTATGAAAGTCTGCTTCTTTCTACAGCAAGCTTGGTGACACAACCAGCAGTAGCAGCTATTGGGGTCTGCTAAGCAGTGAAGGATCAGTTAAAACAGGTCTTGAGGGACTTGACAGATCAGCAGGCCTTGCCCTAGCTGATCTACCTAGAGCCTTAGGCTTTGCGGTTGACGCCATAAAGGATTCAGTCCATCAGGCCTCCCGCCTTACGCTGTCTTACATATGCGTAGGCTTCTATGGCTCAAAAACTGGTCTGCTGAAGCTCCCTGTAAGGAATGGCTGGTTAGCGTCCCATTTCATGGTGAACGCTTATTCAGGGAAAACCTGGACAAATATATCCAGAAAATTTCCAGCGGTAAAAATACGCTCTTGCCGGTTAAAAACAGAGTTAGAGGTCCCTCTTTAAGAGGCCTGCTTCTCCAGTCCCTGGGGCATCGGCTGTGTAACAGTTCCGACGGCCTCCTCGGTCAATTCCCGGGGGTAAAAAACAGGGACAATAGCAGGGTAATGAGAAACCCTGGGTCAGGGGAGGTACAAAACCTCCCCCAAAGTTAAATTCATTGAAGGGTTGCCCCCACTCAGTCGGGTGGGGGGAGGACTCCAGTTGTTCACAAGAGACCTGGCGGGACGCGATCAAGACAGATAGGTGCTCTCCGCAGTATGTTGGGGATACAGATTGGAGTTAAGAGACTCTCCTCCTTCCCATTTTTGAGGTCAAACGTGCCAAGGGATCCCCGGAAGAGAGAGTCCCTCCTGTTGGCACTAGAACAACTATTGCTCCAAGGAGTAATTATGGAGGTTCCCCTGGAAGAATGAGGGTTCGGGTTTTACTCAAACCTCTCTACAGTCCCGAAGCAAACGCGGACGGGAGGCCCATATTAATTCTAAAAGGGCTATACAAATTCCTGTATATCAGGACTTTCCGATGGAGTCGATCCGATCGGTGGCCACTGCCCTACAAGGGGAGGATTGGTTAGCCGCGATCGACATCAAAGATGCTTATCTGCACATTCCCATCTTTCCAGTCTACCAAAAGTTTCTACGCTTTGCAGTAGAAGGGCGCCATTTTCAGTTCAGAGCCTTACCCTTCGGTTTGGCCACAGCACCACGAGTGTTTACAAAAATTCTGGCCCTTTATTGGCCAATCTAAGAACACAAGGTGTAATGATAATGGCATATCTAGATGACTTGTTGCTGATAGACCACTCAGTGAAAAAACTAGACGTGGTCGTTCACAAGACAATCAAGTATCTGGAATCTCACGGTTGGATTATCAACCGAGAAAAGTCAGCCCTAAAAACCAGTCAAAAGTCTGGAATACTTGGGGCTAAGGTTGGATTCAGGCCAGAGAAAAATATTCTTGCCTCGAGGAAAGGTGTTGTCTTTGAAAGATTTGATCCACTTAGTGGGTACAAAAAAGACAGCCGTCCATACGCCTGTGCATAAGGCTGCTGGGAAAAATGGTGGCATCATTCGAAGCAGTACCCCACGGTCAATTCCATTCAAGGAATTTGCAGGGGGCCATACTGTCAGCCTGGAACAAAAAAGTTCAGGCCCTAGACTTACAATGTCCTTGTCCCCTTCCGTTCGCAAGAGCCTCCGTTAGTGGTTGGTTCCCCAGAATCTGGAAAAAGGGAAATCCTTCAGTCTGATTTCTTGGAAGGTGGTCACTACAGATGCCAGCCTTATAGGCTGGGGAGCAGTACTGGAGCAATAGTCTCTCCAGGGCAGATGGTCAGATGCAGAAAAGGCCCTGCCCATCAATCTCTTAGAGATACGAGCAGCCCGGTATGCCCTAGTAGCATGGACATCCAAACTCCAAGGGTCCCCTGTCAGAATTCAATCAGACAATGCCACAGCAGTGGCATATATCAATCATCAGGGGGGCACCAGGAGTCGTGCAGCCCAGAGGGAAGTAAATTACATCCTGAAATGGGCAGAAAAATATGTCCCAGCCATATCTGCGGTATTCATTCCAGGAGTGGAGAATTGGAAGGCGGACTTTCTAAGTCGCCAGCAATTAGGCCCAGAGGAAGGGTCCCTTCACCCCGAGGTTTTCTGGACAATATGTCAGCGGTGGGGAACATCGGATGTAGATCTTCTAGCATCCAGATTCAACGCAAAGGGGGACAGGTTTGTCTCTCGGACAAGGGATCACCTAGCTTGCGGCTCGGATGCCCTAGTGTTCCCTTGGGATCAGTTCAAGCTGATATATGCATTCACACCGCCACAATGGTTACCTTGATTACTCCGCAGAATCAGGGTAGAAAAGTAACCAGTGATTCCGGTGGCTCCAGCGTGGCCCCGAAGAGCGTGGTACGCGGAGATTGTAAAATTTCAGTGGGGAGTCCTTGGACTCTCCCACGTCGTCCGGACCTGCTTTCGCAAGGACCGATATACCACCCTTCCTTACCAGCCCTAGGTTTGACGGCCTGGCTATGGAAGCCCACATTCTAAAAAAGAGAGGGCTCTCTAATCCTGTGGTATCTACCATGATCAATGCCAGGAAGCCGGTATCCAGGCAGATCTAATATAGAATCTGGAAGGCATACATCGCGTGGTGTGAGGCCAGGAAATGGCATCCACATAAGTACGTAATAGGTAGGATTCTGGACTTCCTACAATGGGCTGTAGATAGGAAGCTTGCCTTGAGTACTATCAAGGGTCAGATTTCGGCCTTGTCAATATTTTTTCAAAGGCCCTTGGCTTCGCATTCACTAGTCAAAGCCTTTATACAAGGAGTGATGCGTATTAGTCCTCCGGTTAATATTCCCATATGTCCATGGGATCTAAACTTGGTTCTGTCGGTTCTACAGAAACAACCATTTGAACCATTACAGCATATTTCTTTGGTGCTTCTCACCAGGAAATTGATTTTTCTAGTAGCCATTTGTTCGGCTAAAAGAGTGTCGGAATTAGCAGCTATGTCCTGTAAGGAGCCATATCTGGTTATCCATAAGGATAGAGTAGTGTTACGTCCTCATCCAGCCTTTCTTCCTAGGGTGGTATCGAGGTTTCATTTGAACCAAGATGTGGTTCTTCCTTCTTTTTTCCCCAAACCTACTTCGGTAGAGGAAAAGTTATTGCATTCTTTGGATGTAGTAAGAGCAGTTAAAGCTTATCTAAAAGCCACTGCTCAGATTCGCAGAACGGATACTTTGTTTATTCTGCCGGAAGGCCCCAGAAAGGGTCAGGCAGCGTCGAAATCTACTTTAGCCAAGTGGATTCGACAGGTCATAATACAAGCCTATGGCTTGAGAAGGAGACCGCCTCCGTTCAAAGTTAGAGCGCACTCCACGAGAGCAGTTGGAACTTCATGGGCAGTGCATCACCAGGCCTCCCTGGCTCAAATCTGTAAGGCCGCAACATGGTCTTCAGTTCACACGTTTACTAGGTTCTACCAGGTGGACGTTAGAAGTCAGGAGGATGTCGCCTTTGGGCGCAGTGTGTTGCAGGCCGCAAAAGATCCTCATGTCTGATAGCGCTCAGCTTATATATGGTGTATCCCCCCCCCTCATTGGGCATTGCTTTAGGACATCCCATTAGTAATGACTATGTCGCTCTGTGTCCCGTGATGTACGAGAAAGAAAATAGGATTTTTATAACAGCTTACCTGTAAAATCCTTTTCTTGGAGTACATCATGGGACACAGAGCTCCCGCCCCTCTTTGGGGACACTTATTGCTTTGCTACAAAACTGAGGTGCTCCCGGATGGGAGGGGCTTATATAGGGGAGGGTACTTCCGGTTTTGGAAGTTGCCAGTGCCAGCACCTGACGGTATCTATATAACCCATTAGTAATGACTATGTCGCTCTGTGTCCCGTGATGTACTCCAAGAAAAGGATTTTACAGGTAAGCTGTTATAAAAATCCTATTGTACACCACTTCCAAACAATTTATCCTTTTTTTAGTTTAACAAGGAGATTTACAGTGTGATAAATAGACCTTTGGTTTTATTCTCATAGGGGAGAGAAGACTGGGAGGAGGACACTCCAGGGAGCACATGCACCCCACAACTTCCAAACAACACCAAACTCCCAAAGATCCACAACCGAAAGATGTGCAGGAAGTTGAGGTGGAGGAAGGAGAAGTGCAGGAAGGAGAGGTGGATGACGTTGTGGATCTGGTCACCACAACAGGTCAGTATCTGACACCACAGCTTAAGGTAAGCGAGGTAGGCCTGCAGAGTTTAATTAATTTTTTTTTTTGGTTTTTAGGGGATGTAAATGTTGTGAAGGATAGCACACGGTTCTCTGCTGACAGTGCCCTCCGCCTCATCCAGCAAGTGATGGAATGTAGCACGGAACTGGACCTAATTAAACAAAGAATCCATGTGATGGAACAAACATTTAAAGACATTCTCGATGTTTTGGGGAGAATTCAATAAGCCCTCCAAACACATTTGTTTTTACATGTTTGTTTTTATATTTTTTTCTAATTTTTTGAGTAACAAACCAGCCAAAAATTGAATATGCACACAGTGTGTGAACATGTGCTATCTGCCATCAGGGGATATCCATGTACGTCTTTTGTGGGTGCAACCCCTTCCTCGTATCAAAAGTCGGTGAACTGAGGAAGGGGATGCACCCCCAAAACACGTCCATTGAACACCCCTGATGGCAGATAGCACATGTTGACAATAGGGATCAGGATTGTAAACTTCCTATATGCCAAAAATTAAAAATGTGTGCATATTGAATTTTTGGCTGGGCAAGGGGTGGCAGGACCCCATATTAGGACGGGCACATAGAGACATAGTTTGTGTAAGTGAATGTCTCCGATTGCTCAGAGGTATCCAATGTTGTAATTTTAGAAATGCAAGTGATATTTTTGTATTTTCATAAGCCAAAATTTGCCGGGTTGTGGCCAGGCCAACCCCAAAGTAAAAGCAAAAAAAATAAAAAGAAGAGAATGTGCACAGAGTAAAATATTTGACCACAAACAACGTGTAGCTTCTTTTTATAATACTCTCTAAGCTTATTTGGTTCTTTTGTAAGGTAACTTAGTGAAATTGGTTGTTATTTACTAAAGTAAAATACACTTGCCACTACAAATGTACAAAGACAAACTAGGAGACAGGAAAGAACAAATAATTAAAGGTTTAAACAAGATTTTTATTGGGATACTTAGACATAGGCTGGCATAGGAATTGCCCCCCTACCCGTGAAATAATCCATGTATTTGTCCCGAACAACACGGGCATTTTGGGGGGGCAAGCCAAGACGGGCAGATTCCAGGCCCGGAAGGGGATTTGCAGGGGAAAGTCCAGCCTCTGGCAAAACTGATGCCATATAGGAATTTGATTTTTGGCTCAGAAAGTTGTGTAGCACACAGCAGCATAACACTACATAGTTTTATTTTGTAGTCCGCCAAGTGGATTGAAGTCATAAAAAGGCGGAACCGGCTGGCCATTATGCCGAAGGCATTTTCAACGACTCTGCGGGCCCTGGCCAGCCGGTAATTGAACACACTCTTCTCTGGGGTCAGGTTCCTCTGTGGAAATGGCCTCATAAGATGCCGTCCGAGTCCGAAGGCTTCATCAGCCAAAAAAACAAAGGGGAGTCCTTCAATATTCCCTGCATCCGGTGGCAATGCAAGGTCGTCACTCTGGAGACGGAGGGCAAACTCTGTCTGGATGAAGGATCCCCCATCGGACATCCGGCCATTTTTCCCTACATCAACATAGAGGAATTCATACCTTTCTGACACCACCGCCATCAGCACAATGCTATGAAACCCCTTGTAATTGTAGTAGTAGGACCCAGAACGGGGTGGCGGCACGATGCGGACGTGCTTCCCGTCTATGGCACCACCGCAGTTGGGGAAGTCCCACCGCGTGGCAAACTCCGATGCCACAGTCTGCCATTCCTGTGGCGTGGAAGAAAGCTGTGGAGAGAAACAAGATGAAATAATATTAGAAAACCAATGGCATACATTACAAGGAAAATCTATCCCAAAAAATTAGAGACCAACATCAATCTAATTATACGTTTATTAAGGTGTGTAAAAAAAAGTATAATGGAAGGCTCATTTATCATATTCATCACCCCCTCTGATGGGCCATTACTAAATTATTTAGGGGGGGGGAGATGTGTTTGGCCACAGGATAGCATTGCAGTGGCGGTGCGTCCAGAGTGGGCGCTGGAGCACTGTCCCCTCTCTCCTGTGCCCATCACTCAGAACAATACATAGGTTCATGCGTTGCATGAACCTATGTATTGTCTATGCCGCACACTATTCAGGTGGATGGCCTCTTGTAAAGCGACCGACATATGATTAATTGCGGCATTTAGGGGGTTAAAATTGCAGAGCATAAACAGGTATTAAAATAGTCTTGCAAATTACAACATGAGGGATGTAATTGGCTTCATCAAAGAAAAATCGGGGACGCAAGGAGGGGGGCATTCCTTGTGTAAACACTGACGGGCTGCTCTGGCAATCATGTTCACCAAGTCTGTTTAATGGTAACATGATTGGCTGATGCAACATGAAGGGAAGGAGAAGACATCAAGGACAGAAGAAGGATGGCGCTGACCACAAGAAGGTAAGTGCAGGGCTGGGGGGAAACTGGCTGCATTTGAGGGAACAAAATGGCTGCATTGGAGGGGACAACTGGGGGCGTTTATTAGGCAACAGAGCAAAAAAGGAGGAAGTTTATTTCCTAAATTGGGGTTTGAAACCCCCAACATTTGGAGCAACAGGCGCCCCTGCTGGAAAAGTTAGTGAGGGGAAATTTTTATGGAGGAGAAAAAAGGGGCAATCTAAAGCTTCCAACATGCATGGGGACAAAGGGGACATTCTCAGCATATTACAATCATGGTAATTAGGGAAGGATGAAAGAAATACAATACATTAGCATACATGTAATACCTAAAATGTGATGTTAAGGGAGAAAACTTACCCTAATATAGTCCTCCTGCAGGACTTGGATGATGGCAGAACAGGTGTCTGGGATTATGAGGCCCAGAGCCTGGGGGGAGATGCCTGTGGTGAACTTCAAGTCCTGAAGACTTCTCCCTGTCGCCAGGTAACGCAACGTGGCGATGAGCCTCTGCTCAGCACTGATGGCTTCCCGCATAACGGTGTCCTTCCTGGTAATATAGGGGGACACCAAAGCCAACAGTTCCTGAAAAACGGGGTCAGACATCCTCAGAAAATTCCTGTAGTCCTCAGGATTATTCTCGACGATCTCCCGCAGCAGAGGCATGTGGCAGAATTGGTCCCGCTGGAGCAACCAATTCTTGGTCCATGAACTCCTCCTCACACCATTCATGGACTGGTCTTGGTCCAAAACAAGCAGACCAACACCAAGCGCACGCACAGCACGAACTCGACGACGAGAACGTCCAGGCGACATGGCTAGGAAACGGTCGTCTAATCAGAACGTACAGAACAGAACGCACTTTAGAACAGCAAGGCCTATGAATAACGAACTGAAAATCAGAAACGAACAGGCAAGAACGCACTGTAAAACAGATACGACCTGCCTAGACGCCCTGAAAGTCAAGATACGAACCCACAAGCACAAACTGAACGGCAGAAAACGATCTGAAAAGTTCGAAGACTGAAAAGCGCGAATCGTCTCTTCCCAAACTTTTACTTCACACGCGGTAACACGAGATCAGCAAAAGCAGCCCAAGGGGTGGCGCCAAGAAAAAAGATCTTCCCCTTTATAGTGCCATCGTACGTGCTGGACGTGAGCGCAGAGAACCACAAGGAAATTGGGAAATGACAGTGTGTACGCATAGAAAGCTTGACGAGAAAATCGACAAGCTTAACAAGAATCTCGTCGAAAAAAACGACGTGTTTTTTACGACGAGAAAATCGGTCGTGTGTACGAGGCCTAAGTCCGGGCCTGCTAACACTCTCTGGGCACACACAGCACAGTTCAGCTCCCAGGCTCTGTAATAGCAGTCACAGAATGTACTCAATTCTGTTTCTCTCCTCACAGAACGCTTCCCGGGGATATATTGTACTGGCCAGTAGAGATGGCCTTGCGGTTCGCCCCGCGGTCGGTTTGCGGCAAACTTTGCGCGCTCGCTATTCCCCGAACCGGCGAACATATGGCGCTATTCGCGGCCGCCATATTCTTTTACATTGTGAAGAACTTTGACCCATGACACATCCATCATGTGGTACAGGACAGCCAATTGAGACATTTCAGCACATGGACATACCCCCTACCTTATAAATAGACCTGATCTGGCTGCCATTTCACATTCTGTCTTTTGTCAGTGTAGGGAAAGGTTGCTGTGTGCAGCAGGGACAGACTGTAGTGACACAAATCGCTAACTAATAGGTCCACAAAAGTCTTTTAAGGACTGGTATCGGTGTACTATTGTTTGGTGTGCAGTATATAGGGGTGTAATACACTTATAATATATTTTCTAATATAGAAAGCATATTATAGTGATTTGTATTGTGCAACATTGTGACTGCTGAGCGGTTCTGCAGCAATACTACAACTACAAAGAGTGACAAACGCAATTAGAAAAAAAGTATTAGAAAAAAAAAAAAAATTGATGGCAACTTTTCCAATAGCAGTATCATCTCCTGCACCCCCTTCATAGCCTGGTCTTGCCTCTCCTCCATGGCCTTCATGCGCTCCTGAATTGACGAAATTTCGCAGATGAAAAAAGAATGCTTGTCGAACATTTACGCGCGATCCCTTTAGATGTTCGTCCATTACTACTGGCCAGGCACTCCTGTTCCCCAAGTGGTTCACAGGCTCTCTAAAATGGGTCCCAGAGCCCTCTCATCAGATCCCACATGGATTTCCTGCTTCTCAGTAGTCAGTCAGAGGCTGAAAAACGTCCCACAGCCAATTGGGAACCAGCCTGGCTTAGGCAGCTAATCAGGAGTCCTCCTTCTTCAGAGTTGCTAGGGTAAGGTGACCAGATTTTTAAAATTAAATCCAGGGACATATTTTTTTTTTTTTACTAGTAATGGCAGCAATCAGCGACACTCTGCCCGTCACCGCCCGCCTCACAGCCTGTCAAGTCTTACTCTCCGGGCCCCGGCTACTACTGGGTGGGGAGCGGAGAAATTACGCCGCATGGGAAGGCAAGGAGATAAGCAGGCAGGTGACTGGCCGGGACTTGAGCCAAGGCAGAAGAACATGTGAGCGGAGCTGAATGGGCATGCACCCGAAACTGAAGAAATATTCCCTCCGCTCCGACCAGCACATGATCATCAGAAAGGGGCACAGATAATGGAAAAAAATAGACCCCCCCCTAAGCTAGTAGGAGCGGGGGGGGGGTGTAATTCAGATTTTTTATTTTTAATTCTGCACTGACTGTCTTTGAAATTGCCCCAGCCCCTGTTCAAATCCAATCCGGGGACAAAACCGGGGACAGACTTGGTCCGGGGACAGTGTCCTCAATCCCGGGCAGGGCCGGCCCTACCATGGGACCCGATGGTACCTCGGTCCCAGGCGGCACTTTCAGGGGGGCGGCAAATTGCCGGCCGCCATCAGGGGAATACAGACAGTATTAGTAATTAGGCTTGTGCACAACGGAAAAATTCATTCCGTTTCGGTTCGTTTCTTTCCGGTCCTGTTGATTCGTAATCATTCGTAATTTTGCTAGACGGGATTTTTCGTGTTCGGACTCATTCGTATTTTTGCAAGCGACATTTTTCGTTGAATTTTTTGTTGCTTTATAATTCGTACTTTCGGTAGAGTACGTTGTTTTTCGTTGATTCTGGACACAACTCCTACTTTCGTAACTTTTTTTGGGTTCGTTGATTCGTAATTTTCTGTGTCTCTCTCACGACGACGCTGACTATTATGCCTAATGTGCTTCGAATGGATTTGTACTTTTCGAAATACATAGCGGTTATTTGTAACGATTCGAAATCTCGTATTTTACTTTCGTTTTTTACATGCGGCTATAGCCTCCGCTCCTGTACACCATTTTGAGAGGGTTCAGCACGGTGAGGGAGAAGCAGAGAGCAGAGCAGAGTGTTATTGTGCTTCGAATGGATTAGAAATCTCGTATTTTACTTTCGTTTTTTACATGCGGCTATAGCCTCCGCCCCTGTACACCATTTTGAGAGGGAGTTCAGCACGGTGAAGGAGAAGCAGGGAGCAGAGCAGAGTGAGTGTTATTGTGTTTCCAATGGATTTGTACATTCGTAAGTTTTTTCATAACGAATTATGCCGAAGACATTCGGGCATTCGCTATTTTGCGGTATAATTTATTTCGGATTCGGTTTTATTCGTAATTGCTTTGTTCGGAAATTCGAATGCTTCCGAATGTCCGAAAGTTGCTAAATTCGGACGAATTTCGATTCGTTACGAAACGAATTGCACAAGCCTATTAGTAATCCTGTAAGGGGCCCCAGCGTGCCAAGGGAGCGGGCACGGCCGGCCAAAATGAATCTGTCAAGCGCCGGCCGCTCCCCCGCTATATCGAAGGAAGCAGTGATAAGGGAGAGAGGCGAGCTGCGGGACGTCAGTATATCTCCCCCGCTCGCCCCCTCCTTTCTCCTGTCAGCAGTGGAGAGAGAGCGGCTCTCACCTGGTTTGCCGCTTAGTTCTTTGCCCGGTCTGTTTCCCTCCCGATTGGCTGCGCTGTGGCCAATCAAAAGAGACTAGAGTCTAGTGGAGCATCATGGGACATGCAGTCCCAGAAGATTGACTGCCCCATTGTTGTGCAAAGCCAGCAGCAGACTTCAGCCCCCAGCATGCACTCTGCTGGGAGAGAGAGTCTGGAACCCAGGAAGAAACTGATGGAGTGATTGCTACAGGACACAGGGAAAATAGAGGACTGTGCTGGGGGAAGCCAGAGAGGGAGCCACACTGTACCATTACAATCAGAGAGGGAGCCACGCTGTGCCCGCGCCATCAGAGAGGGAGCCACGCTGTGCCTGCGCCATCAGAGAGGGAGCCACGCTGTGCCCGCGTCATCAGAGAGGGAGCCACGCTGTGCCCGCGTCATCAGAGAGGGAGCCACGCTGTGCCCGCGTCATCAGAGAGGGAGCCACGCTGTGCCCGCGTCATCAGAGAGGGAGCCACGCTGTGCCCGCGTCATCAGAGAGGGAGCCACGCTGTGCCCGCGTCATCAGGGAGGGAGCCACGCTGTGCCCGTAGCAACAGAGAGGAAGCCACGCTGTGCCCGCATCATCAGAGAGGGAGCCACGCTGTGCCCGCGTCATCAGAGAGGGAGCCACGCTGTGCCCACGTCATCAGAGAGGGAGCCACGCTGTGCCCGTGCCATCAGAGAGGGAGCCACGCTGTGCCCGTGCCAATCTGCAATGTGTGGCATCATGGCAAGTGACAATCCGAAACATGTGGCAAGTGACAATCTGCATCTGGTGGCAGGTGACACGGCAAGTGACACACTCGGGGCTCCCACTGATTCTGCATTATGGTGAGTTGAACTATTTTATTTTATATAACAATGTAATAATAGAAATAATGCACTTTAATAATTTTTTTGTGATTAGGCACTGTATTGATTTAACTGACAATTGCGCGGTCGTGTGATGTTCTACCTAAACAAAATTTACGTTCTTTTTTCCCCACAAATAGAGATTTCTTTTGGTGGTATTTGATCACTTCTGCTGTTTTTATTTTTTGTGCTATAAACAAAAATATCGACAATTTTGAAAAAAATATATATTTTTTACTTTTTGCTATAATAAAATATCCGAAAAAAGAAACGATATGTATTCTTCTACATATGTTTGGTAAAAAAAACGCAATGTGTACTGTATATTGATTAGTTTGCGCAAAAGTTATAGCGTCTACAAAATAGAGGATAGATTTATGCCATTTTTATTAATATTATTATTATTATTTTTACTAGTAATGGCGGTGATCTGCGATTTTTAGCGAGACTGTGACATTGCGGTGGACAGATTGGACACTTGACACTTTTTTGGGACCAGTAACATTTATACAGCGATCTGTCCTATAAAAATGCACTTATTACTGTGTAAATGTCACTGGCAGGAAAGGGGTTAAATGTGTTCCCTGGGGGGTGTTTCTAACTGGGGGGGATGGGACTGACTGGAGGAGGAGAGAGTTCTCTGTTCCTAATCACTAGGAACAGCATATCTCTCTCGTCTCCCCTGTCAGAATGGGGATCTGTCTGTTTACATTGACAGATCCCCGTTCTGGCTCTCTGGAGCGATTGCGTGTGGCCGGCTGACATCGCGGCCACCAGCCACGCACAGGTTCTTTTTGAACTCCTACATACATGTATAGAGCCATGACAGGTCCTCTTTATACTCCTACATACATGTATAGAGCAGGGCTTGACAAATTTGCTTGGAATCTAGAAGCCAGCTAAAAAAGTTAGGAGTGCGCCCTGTCCCGCGGAGCTCGCGCGCAGAAGCGAACGCATACGTGAGTAGCGCCCGCATGTGAAAGCGGTGTTCAAACCACACATGTGAGGTATTGCCGCGATCGGTAGATTGAGAGCAATAATTCTAGCCCTAGACCTCCTCTGTAACTCAAAACATGCAACCTGTAGAATTTTTTAAACGTCGCCTATGGAGATTTTAAAGGGTAAAAGTTAGTCACCATTCCACGAGCGGACGCAATTTTGAAGCGTGACATGTTGGGTATCAATTTACTCGGCGTAACATTATCTTTCACAATATAAAAAAAAAATTGGGCTAACTTTACTGTTGTCTTATTTTTTCATTTAAAAAAAAGTGTATTTTTTCCCCAAAAAGTGCGCTTGTAAGACCGCTGCGCAAATACGGTGTGACAGAAAGTATTGCAACAACTGACATTTTATTCTCTAGGGTGTTAGAATAAAATATATATATAATGTTTGGGGGTTCAAATTAGAGGGAAGGAGATGGCAGTGAAAATAGACATGGAAACTCCATTAGCATTGCTGTTGTCTTGTCATACCAACGGCCACCACAAGATGGCGCTAGATCACAGAAGGAAGCATAGGCCTGCAGAAGGCCGCAAAGCCGCGGCCTCAATTACCGGCCGGCGCGGAGGGGGGGGCACGGAGACACAGGATACCCCAGCTGTGCTGCCCCAGGCGCCAGGTCGCTAATTCTAGTCGCAATGGCGACCTGGCACCCGGGGTTTGTCGAGCCCTGGTATAGTGCCATGACAGGTCCTCTTTATACTCCTACATACATGTATAGTGCCATGACAGGTCCTCTTTATACTCCTATATACATGTATAGAGCCATGACAGGTCCTCTTTATACTCCTATATACATGTATAGAGACATGGCAGGTCCTCTTTATACTCCTATATACATGTATAGAACCCTGACAGGTCCTTTTATACTCCTATATACATGTATAGAGACATGGCAGGTCCTCTTTATACTCCTATATACATGTATAGAGCCCTGACAGGTCCTTTTATACTCCTATATACATGTATAGAGCGATGACAGGTCCTCTTTATACTCCTTCATACATGTAAACAACCATGACAGGTCCTCTTTATACTCCTATATACATGTATAGAGCCATGATAGGTCCTCTTTATACTCCTTTACATGTATAGAGCAATGACAGGTCTACTTTAGTTATCATGATATAAAATAATGAATGTGGGGTATTTGGTGGGCGTGATTTTCTTTTGGGGGGGGACAGCATTTCATTCTTGGTACCAGGCAGCACAATGTCTTGGGCCGGCACTGATCCCGGGGACTGTCCCCTGAAACCGGGGATGTCTGGTCACAGGGGCAGGGTCAGCTGTAGCAACAGACAGTCAGGGCACAGTCCAGTCCCCTCTCTCTCTGTAGCTGTCTATCACAAGAGAGGAGAAAAAAAAATTTCCTTTCTGTGTTTATTTTGTCAGCACTGCCAGAGTTTTTTTTTTAAAGAGCCTAGCGCTTTATAGTGGGGCAAAAAAGTATTTAGTCAGCCACCAATTGTGCAAGTTCTCCCACTTAAAAAGATGAGAGAGGCCTGTAATTGTCATCATAGGTATACGTCAACTATGAGAGACAAAATGTGGAAACAAATCCAGACAATCACATTGTCTGATTTGGAAAGAATTTATTTGCAAAGAGAACATGTTCTCTTTTTTTCCGATGAAAAAAATTTCTATCAGAATTTCCGTTCGTCTGGATGCAATTCCAACGGACTAAAAACCACGCATGCTCGGAAACAATTTGACGCATGCTCGGAAATATAGACTTTCATTTTCTCGGCTCGTCGTAGTGTTTTACGTCACTGCGTTCTTGACCGTCGGATTTTAGTGTGACCGTGTGTATGCAAGACAGCTTGAGCGGAATTCCATCGGAAAAACCCGTCAGAGTTTATTCTGCTCGTGTGTAAGGCATAATAGTTGTCCTCTGGACAGATGCTCCCACCTGAGCTGTGGATCTCTGCAGCTCCTCCAGAGTTACCATGGGCCTCTTGGCTGCTTCTCTGATTAATGCTCTCCTTGCCCGGCCTGTCAGTTTAGGTGGACGGCCATGTCTTGGTAGGTTTGCAGTTGTGCCATAGTCCATTTTCGGATGATGGTTTGAATAATGCTCTGTGAGATGTTCAAAGCTTGGGATATTGTTTTGTAGCGGCCTCACCCCCTTCCTCTTCTTTATTGGTTACTCTGGCTCTGATCTAGGGGTACCTTGGAGGGGGAAGTGAGATGCACCACGGCCCATGTCCTCTAGATTGCAGGGTGTAGAGGTGAAGGCCAGTACCAGTTTACCCTCGGGCTGTGTTTGAACACGCAGAGCCAAGTCTGTTCTGCTGATAACCCCCTTTGCTCCCAGTAATTGGAGTACCACACACTGAAAAGGTCCAACACTTATTTATTCCATAATGGCAAACAAATAGTCCTTTACGAGCAGACAGTTTGAGACCCATAGAACAGTTCAGTATTGGTGGGGAGTAGGTCAAGGCACAATCCTCAAAGAAATCTAAACCGTTGAGGTATCACCAACGCTTGCCAAGCATGGTGGCTGTGAAAATGTACTTTTAGCTTCAGAGTCTCTTCCAGCGAATCTAACGGACAGGAACTGGAGTTACTTTCGCTACGTTGCAGCCCCTGTCAGGGGGAAGACATCCCTCCAAGAGAGTTACCAGAGGCCCCACCGTCACCGGCTTAATGCTGCACCAGACTATTCAGCAGGGTTACGCTCCCTGGCCTCCTCGCCTCAGATACGGGTCCCAACACCTTAGGGCCCCTCGGATGCGGAAGGTGCCTGGGTGCGGCCGCGTCCTCCGACTCTGCACTCTGAACCCCGTGGTAAGGGCATCCAACCCCCTTATCTCCTCTCCCTTTGCGTCACAGCGGGTTCCCCGCCCCGCTGTACCAGCGCTAGGGGAGGACAAAAAGGCACAGTCTCACGGTGTGAGTTCAACCCCAGCCCCTGGCAACAATGCCACCTATAGGCCGCAGGGAACCTCACACCACCAGAGTCCTCCAAGAACCATAAAAGGGTCTCAGATTCCCTAGCAATCAGTGCATCTGGGTTACACTACCACCCAGATGTTTCCCCTAAATTCAAATACCAGCTACAGTTTTATAACCTAACCATGCTTTAACCACTTCAGATCCACGCTATGGCCAAAAGACACCCGCAGCGCGGACCTGAACTGCCGGGAGGGCGTCCCTGAACATCCTTGTGTTTACTTCCGCAGCTGTGCCCGCTGTGTCACGCGGGTGCCGATGCGCGTGCCTGGTGGCCACGATGTCCGCCAGGTACTCACGATCGTCAGTCACAGAGCCAGGGACATGGATCTCTGTGTGTAAACACAGAGATCCACGTCCTGTCAGGAGGAGGAGACCGATGGTGTGTCCCTTGTACATAGGGACAACCATCGGTCACCTCCCCCAGTCAGTTCCCTCCCCCCACAATAAGAATCACTCATGAGGGAACACATTTAACCCCTTGATCGCCCCCTAGTGTTAACCCCTTCCCTGCCAGTCACATTTATACAGTAATCAATGCATATTTATAGCACTGTTCACTGTATAAATGTGAATGGTCCCAAAATAGTGTCAAAAGTGTCCGCCACAATATCACAGTCCTGACAAAAATTGCAGAACACTGATATTACTAGTGGAAAAAAAAAAAGTCATAAATCTATCCCCTATTTTGTAGGCGCTATAACTTTTGTGCAAACCCATCAATAAACGCTTATTGCAATTTTTTTTTTTTACCAAAAATATGTAGAAGAATATGTATGAGAAAAAAAAATTATTAAAAAAAAATTGGGATATTTATTATAGCAAAAAGCAAAAAATAGTGTTTTTTTTTTTTTTTCAAAATTGTCATTTTTTTTTTTGTTTATAGTGCAAAAAATCAAAACCGTAGAGGTGATCAAATACCACTAAAACAAAGCTCTATTTGTGGTAAAAAAATGATAAAAATTTCATTTGGGTACAGTGTTGTATGACCGCGCAATTGTCATTCAAAGTGCGTCAGCGCTGAAAATTGGTCTGGGCAGGAGGGGGGTTTAAGTGCCCAGTAAGGAAGTGGTTAAACTTCTCCACAACGTTATCCCTGACCTGTCTGGTGTGTTCCTTCATGATGCTGTTTGTTCACTAAGCTTCTCTAACAAACCTCTGAGGTCTTCACAGAACAGCTGTATTTATACTGAGATTAAATTACACACAGGTGGACTCTATTTACTAATTAGGTGACTTCTGAAGGCAATTGGTTTCACTAGATTTTAGTTAGGAGTATTAGGCCCCTTTCACACTGGGGCGGGCAGGTGCGGTGGCGGTATAGCAGCGCGATTTTCAGCGCTGCTATACTGTCGTTCTTACCGCGGAATGCGGTCGCTAGGGGGGTTAATTTAACCCCCGCTAGCGGCCGAAAAAGGGTTAATACCGCCCGCAAACCGCGGCTATTGCCGCGGTTTGCGGGCGGTATTACCGCGCTGTCCCATTGATTTCAATGGGAGACCGCGGTAAAGGAGCGGTGAACACACCGCTCCTTTACCGCTGTAAAGAAGCAGCTAGCAGGACTTTTGGAGTGGTCCTGCTAGCGCACCGCTTCAGTGTGAAAGCCTTCGGGCTTTCACATTGAAGGCACGGGGCAGGATTTTTTCATGCGGTATAATAGCGCTAATATTAGCGCTAAACCGCATGAAAAATGCCCCAGTGTGAAAGGGGCCTCAGAGTAAAGGGGTCTGAATACAATGCACGCCACACTTTTCAGATATTTATTTGTAAAAAAAAAATAAAAATTTAAAACCATTTATCATTTTCCTTCCACTTCACAATTATGTGCCACTTTGTGTTGCTCTCACATAAAATTCCAATAGAATCCATTTACGTTTTTGGTTGTAACATGACTAAATGTGGAAAATTTCAACAGGTATGAATACTTTTTCAAGGCACTGTGTGTGTGTGTGTGTATATATATATATATATATATATATATATATATTGTAAAGTTCGGGGAACCAGCTAGATCGCAGGACACAGGCTTTTCAATCAAAAAGGAGGTTTATTAAACTTAAATAGCTTCACAGCAGCAAAACAAAAGAAATAACAACAGTTCAAATAGCAGTTCAACAGTCCTTGCTTTGTATTGCAGGTAACTTTCCCAGCTAGCGGGCTTCCAGGCAGGACACTGCCATGTGCTTTCACAGCTTTCACACCATCCACGTCCACCCTATACTCCTCCACACCCACCTACAACTTCCTGTCTTGTTTTAAACCACTTTCTTTGACAGGTGTGTTAACCCTTTCTGTTCCCTTAAAGGGACCACAGTCCAAACAGAGGGGAAATATAGCGTCCTTCCAGGACCCAGCCACGGCGTCCTGTACAATTATATATATATATATATATATATATATATATATATATACAGTATATAAAAACTGTATATATACTAGGGCTGTGGAAATTAACTATTAATTCCTCGATTAATCGATTCATTTTTTTGATCGATCAAAATTCTTTTGAGCGGTACTCGCCTCTCTGCCAGCTTCCGGGTCTTCAGGGAGTTCTGTCGGAGATCCGGTGACGTCACGGACACCGGCGGGGCTTTTGCCGTGTCCATCTGAAGGGCTCCTTTGCTGTGCCTTCATATCTGCATGCCAGCGGGACCTTACTATCTGCCACACGCAAGGGCTGTTACACTTCCCTCTATCACTTCCCTCTATCAACCTGGGATTCTACAGCCATTCACTAGGAGATGTGATAGTTCCCTTCACGGGACATCTACATGCCGACGGACTGATGTTAACCCCTCCTCATCTGGATTCAGCAGTGGTATCGTTGTACACATTTTTATACCAGTATCATACTTAGATACATGTTTTTATGACTGCTTTTGCTACCCTTTGGTATTACTCACACCATTTTTACAGTTTATGTAGCTACATCGATTTTATCTCCAGTGCAATATTTATTTTGTTACCTACTTGAAGACTATAAAAGTTTTAATGCTATTCCCATCGAGCGCTGCCTTTGTGTGTTTTTTGTATCCTGCTATCCATGTTTCCAGCGGTTGGTAGCTGCACTGGGAATCGGCCTGCAAGGAGATCAGCTAAAAGTAGTTGGATCTGTATGTGCGTTATAATTATATGAAATTAGTCGATTAATCGATTTAAAAAAAAAAACGATGAATCGAACACGAAAATTTTAATCAGTAACAGCCCTAATATATACACATGCATGCGAGTATGCGCTTTGGGGTGCACACCCTAATGCAATAGGCTGCACACACCTATGGAGACTATTATATTTCTATACAAAAAAAAAAAATACTATTGGAAATGATCTTCTCCAGAGTCTCTTTCCAAGTGGATACATTTATTTAATGCTATTCTTTCCCTATACCAGCTACATTCACTTTGTACTAACAAGGGTTGCCCCAAGCGATTTGATAACATTTAGGGTCTATGGCACCTACCATTTAACTATGGTTGAACCAGAAGACTACATTATTGTCTACATATACTTCTTTGTAATCTATTCTGCTGTAATGTACTCATGGCTATTGGTTTTGTTTCCATTTTTCTGAAGGACAAAAGTTTGGAAAATGATGTGCCCGGCATTGGTATGCCATATGCCTATTTGTATATTCTAAATAAACATCATCTGTAAAAAAAAGAAAATGGACACACTAGCAGAATTGAGTTTGTAGGAGGTATAGATTGCTCTGTCTTTGTCCTCGTAGAAGAGGTGATTTGTATTGAAAACCTCTTTAATATTGCTCTGCATCGCCCTTCCCATCAGTCTTAATGCCCTGGAACACAGACTCAGCGAGATGTCAAATACATTTCACATGCTGAAATTCTTTCACTGCCCTGAAGTCACATTACTTTAAAATCCTTGAGCGCATTACCATGGTAATCAACCAAAATAATTGTTAACTTTACATACCAAACAAATGTCATTCGATTCATATTCATCCTGACGCTTTGCCCGTAGTGTCGTGATATTTAACATACATTTAAATTAGGAATTAGTGGGATTCGTTCAGAATATCATAAAAGCTTTGCATTACGATTGCTAATGAAATGCAACAAACCCCTGTTAAATATTTCTCATACACTTTCTGCTACCCTTCAGGCCTAAATGCTGAATTCTAAGTTACGCAAAGCTGATCTATATTTGAATACATGGAGGAACCTGAAAATCCTGTACGTGAACTGATAAAGTGAAGGTGACTGCTAATACTGGAATAATGGAAGGTACTGACTACACATTTCTCACGCCTCGTTAACGCAGCAGGTCTACAAAATTTACAGCGGTCTGTGGGGCCAAATTCATTTTCTGGCGATAGTAAATTTTAAATGTTAATGTACGTGATTATTATTTTTATTATATGCAGTGTTTTTATATCCCAGCACAGGGATATTAAATATCTCTTGGGTTACCGCCCCTTCTCTCCCTCCTCTCAACCTTGTCCAATCAGAGAATACCTTGTATCCATTGAAAAAAATACAAGGCATTCTATAATGGCAGCAGTGCTGAAAGAGCGACCCCCTGTGGTCAGTCTGCAGATGACGGTTTGCGGGCGGTATTACCGCGGTGTCCCATTGATTTCAATGGGAAGGAGCGGTATACACACCGCTCCTTCACCGCTCCAAAGATGCGGCTTGCAGGAGATTTTTTTTTCTCCTGCCAGCGCATCGCCTCAGTGTGAAAGCCCTCGGGCTTTCACATTGAGAATGCTGGGGCAGGAGTATTTCAGGCATTATTTATGCGCTATTTTTATCGCTAAAACGCCTGAAATATGCCTCAGTGTGAAAGGGGCCTTAACCACTTCAATATAGGGCACTTTCATCCCCTTTTTTTTTTTCTTTTTATTAAAGGACTTGTCCCAAACTGTCTTCTGTGTTTTTTAACATTTTGACAATTTTTTTTGTGAAATGGTAGGGGTACAATGTACCCCGTTACCAATTCACATAGGGGGGGGCCGGGATCTGGGAGTCCTTTTGTTAAAGGCGGCTTCCAGATTCCGATTAGCTCCCCGCCCGCAGACCCCCACAACCACCGGGCAAGGGTTGTGGGGATGAGGCCCTTGTCCCCATCAACATGGGGACATCCTCCCCATGTTGAGGGCATGTGGCCTGGTACGGTTCAGGAGGGGGGGCGCACTCTCGTCCCCCCCTCTTTTCCTGCGGCCTGCCAGGTTGCGTGCTTGGATAAGGGTCTGGTATGGAATTTTGGGGAAACCCCACGCCATTTTTTTTATTTTGGTGCAGGGTTCCCCTTAAAGTCCATACCAGACCTGAAGTGTCTGTTATGGATTTTTGGGGGAACCCCACGCCATATTTCTTTTAAAAATGGCGCAGGGTTCCCCTTAATATCCATACCAGACCTGAAGGGCCTGATATGGAATTTGGGGGAACCCCCATGCATTTTTTTTTACATTTTGGTTCGGGGTTCCCCTTAATATTAATACCAGCCCCAAAGGGCCTGGTAATATACTGGGGGGAACCCATGCCATTTTTTTCAATTACTTTTATTTGTATTGCCGGGACCCGACAATTCATTAATAGCCGCGAGTAGTTTTGAATGACTTTTTTTCCTTTAGTAATTCAATTTTGTGCAGGGACAGTTCTAAACACGGGAAACATGCGCTATTTTACAGGCATACTAGAGACACTCCTCAGGTATGAAATTTAAAGGAATATTTCACTTTTATTGTTTCACTTTAAGCATTATTAAAATCACTACTCCTGAGAAATTGGACGTTTTTAAAACTTTTTTTTGCATTGATACATGTTCCCTGGGGCAGGACCTGGGTCCCCAAACACTTTTTATGACAATAACTTGCATATTAACCTTTTAAAATTAGCACTTTTGATTTTTAATGTACGTGTCCCATAGACTTTAACGGTGTTCGAACTAATTTTTTGCTTGTTCGCATGTTCTGGTGCGAACCGAACCGGGGGGTGTTCGGCCCATCCCTAATTGAAAGGTTGAGTTCTACCTGGTGGGCATGTCACAAATGAGGCAGTAGGTGGGAAGGTTGAATTTCCGTTGAATACCAGCCATCCAAGCACTGGCATTGTATGACCAATGGAAATGGCCACATACTTTTCTGGCCTGCCTCAGACAATCTTGTAAGCCCGGGTACCTGTTCAAAAAACGCTGCACCACCAAATTCAGGAAATGTGCAAAGCATGGAACATGTGTCGAGTGTCCCTGTCGGAGGGCGGAGAGAAGGTTGGTGCCATTGTCGCATGCAACCCTTCCTGGCTCAAGCTGCCATGGCGTCAACCACCTCTGAGCCTGCGCCTGCAGAGCTGACAAAATCTTTGCCCCGGTGTGGCTCATGTCCCCTAGACAGATCAACTGAATTACTGCATAGCATCTTTTAGCCTGACTGCTTGCGTAGCCCCTTGAATGCTTAGGGAGCACTGCTGGTTCATAGGACAATTCAGAAGAAGAGGCCATAGAGGAAGAAGAAGAGGAGGGGGTGGAGCAGACAGATGTGGCAGAATCACCACCAGCTTTTTGGAGGCGTGATGGTGGAACAAGCTTCAGCACTAAACCCTATCCTGCATCCTTCCCAGCTGCCAGCACCGTGAAGGAATTGTAACGTCCCTGACCATGCCTGCTGAACCACGATTCAGTAGTAATGTGAACCTTGCTGCTGGCCGCCCTGTCCAACAAGGCCAAAACATTGCCTTCCACATGATGGTACAGCACTGGAATGATCTAACGTGAAAATAAATTTATTTTTGGAACCTGCATGTCAGGGAAATATCCGAAGAAGGACTGGCAATTCCGCCCAAGACAATCATGGCTGCCATGGTGCACAGCATGACTAAGGTGGGCGGTACTTCCTCCTTGTAACCTGAACAGATCACATGACTAACTTCCTGGTCTATTTAAGCATGCTGCTGGAGCTGCTTATTGATGGATTATCTCTTCAGTCTCCTGTGTACCTTGACCTCGTCTCCTGATCCGTGCTCATCCGTTGTGACCCGGCTTGCCTTGACCTCGCTTCCTGATCTCCTGTGTTTGACCCTCGGCCTGCTTCTGGACTCTGCTTCTGCTTCCTGACCACCCGGCTTGTACCTGGACCCAGCACGTGTCTGACCTTGGCTCGCCCCTGTATATGCTCTGGACTGATCTCCTGTGTTTGACCCCCGGCCTGGCTTCCGATATCTCTGTTCATCTGAATATAACAAGCTCAGTTCTGCCTGCCTCCGCCATCCCTCAGTGGCTGAGCTCATCAGACTGCAAGCAAGCACCCGGCCAACCGTGCTTCTGTGGGCACCGCGCTCCCTGTTCCCAACTCCAGGGTCGCGCTGCACTCAGCCGCAAGGGGAGCCCTCTTAGCATCTCGATCTCCATACTCGTTCCTGACACTGCCACTGTGGTACAGCACATTCCGCAATTTTTTACGAAAGGGGGCAGAGTCTACCAGATGAAAAGGCAGCAGTTGTAGTGCTAGCAATTTTGCAAGCTAGCATTTAGACGCTAAGAATGTGGATGGCTGGGACAGTATTTTAATTTACAGTTCAGCAACTTGGGTAGCGAAATTTGCCTGCTAGCAGATTGGGTGCAAGTATCTGTGGCACCCATTGCTATACCATCATTCCTCTCAGTGAAGGTTTTTGAGAAGA
Source organism: Rana muscosa (assembly GCA_029206835.1). NCBI lineage: Eukaryota > Metazoa > Chordata > Amphibia > Anura > Ranidae > Rana > Rana muscosa. The sequence goes on along the minus strand of CM055120.1, from coordinate 114,760,261 downwards.
CTTGAGGTATAGTAGGGGTAGAGATCCCAGATGAGGAGCAAAGAGAAGTCTTTTTTTTTATGATGTGGGTCTTTCAGGTGCCATTGTCAATGGACTGCATGGCAGGTCGTCATATGTCTTGTCAAGCATGTGGTGCCCAAACGGCTGGTGTTCTGGCCACGATTGATCCGCTTCAGATTGCAAACATCAACGCTGCGATCTGCTGCACATGTTGAAAAATGCCCACACCAATGAACTTTTGGAAGTCAGCGGGGAGTCAGCATCTCCCTGCAACTGTGGAGCTCTGTTGTGTGATGCAATAGGGTGGCTGCCCTTAAGCTGGCCCCTGGAGGACATCCTGCCTCGTTGGAGTTGTACCTCCTCCTCCTCACTTTCCTCCTCTGTTCTCTCAGGCAATCAAGTACAGCCAGTGACCTCATCATCCCCTCCCTCCTTGTCACTGGAGCAAACTTGGCTGTATGCTGCAGCTGGGGGAACATGACTGCTAATTTCTTGTCCGTCATTGGCACCCGCTTTCTTTAGGCTCATGTTACTCCCTTCCTCAACCTGGGAACCAACATCAGAGAATTCAAATTGCTGCGCATCCTCCTGCAGCATATAACTGACACTATGATCGAATAATTCAGGTGACTCCACTGTGCTTCATGGTGGGGCTACGGAAGGAGTAGCTGTGGACAAGGAGTCGGTGGAATAGGCCTCTTTGGCAGCTGCGATGGAAGGCAAACTAGTATGAGCCTGGGTGACAGAAGATGAGGAGGATGAGGACAGCTTTGCCCTCTTTTAGTGGCCTGTGAGCATCTGCCTCTCCTTGTTGGCCTTTCGGACATGATGGGGATTTTTTAGGGGATTTTTATAACTTTTTATTATAGAGTGTGGGATGGGAATATGGTGCTTAGGTGCAATACTTTTGTGCTTGGTGCACTATAAACCGTTTTATTCTATTTTTTTTATATATATATATTAAAAAAAAGAACAGTGGTGACGCAGAAGGAAGGGGAATAGCAATGTGAACACTGGCAGAAGTCTCAAGAGCCGTTATCGGCACTTTCCAGTAAAATGATGCTGAGGCACATGCGGGTACGCGATGGAACGCAGCGGCGCGGGCGCATGTGCGGTGGTGCGAGCATAGCGTGAATTACAGAATCTCTCTGCTGGCCTATAAAAGGCTACTCATCTTCATGCCAAATTGCTGGATTGTCTTTCAGCTCCTCTGTGTTCCTCTATCTGCATCCTGTTTCCAGTGTTTCCCGTTGTGAACCTGGCTTGACGCTGACCTGCTCTGATCTCTTCTCCTGTGTTTGACCCCGGCTTGCTTAAAGGACTCTGCTACTATCGAACCTTGCCTGTTTACCAGTGTATGACCCCCAGCTTGTATTAAGGATCCGCCTTTTGCCTCATCTACTTGATTACCTGTGCATGACCCTGGCTAGCTTCAAGGACTTGTTACCATTCTACCTACCTGATCACCTGTGCATGACTCTGGCTTGTCTCACGGATTCTTCTGCAGCAGTCACCAGCTTGATCATCCAGGTTGGATCCTCAGCCAGGCTTCTTGCTGAGCATTCTATATGCACCAACCTCTGTACAGAGCTACAACCCACTAAAGACTTACCTCTTTCCTCCTGATACTCCTTCAAGTGGTCTCCAAGTAATCATCACCCAAGACCTTCATAACCTGCTGGTAACTCGTGCTTCTTTGTGCCCTATACCCTCTGTGCCGCCTTTTAGGGGTATATTGCGCTTAGCCGCAAGGGGAGCCTCTCGCAGCAGCTTGGCCTCGGAAAGGTATGTATCCAGCCATGTCAGAGGCCGACAGAGCTGGTTCCCCACTCAAAGCCTTGTGCTAGCAGGTCACAGCTCTCTTGCAGGCAGTACAGAGAATACAAGAGGGTTACTTTCAATTAGAAGGTCGTCTGCAGCACCTGACAGTGTCTCCTGTTCCTGCAGACCCGGGTCCATCAACTACCAGTGGGGCATCAGCCTCCTCATAGGCGTGCGCACAGGGTGTGCTGGGTGTGCCTGGGCACACCCTAATCACCCCATGTACATTAACATTATCCAGGAGTGGCACCAGGTGGGTGGTTTGGGGTGCCAGTGGCCAGTGTAAATGCCCCCATTATATTAAAGGCTAGGTTCAACTATAGGAACACACTACACTCGTATTTAGAGTGTAGCATAATATGATCCCAATCAACTGTCTCCCACCATCAGAGCCTCCTTCATGTGGCAGCAGGTGGCGTTCATGCGTGTTTTTAGCTTTGGGGTGCACACCCTAATGCAATAGGCTGCGCACACCTATGAGCCTCCTCTTCACAGGAACAGGCCAGTTTAACCCCTTCAGTATTAATGGCACCCCCTGAACCGAGAGTCCCTACGCCTGAATGATTTTTGCATGATCGAAAGAAATTTAGGGCATTCAAGAATGCTTGCCTACTATATTTAGCCCTCCAGCCCAGAACCTTCTCTGCAGAAACTGTAAAGGTGGGGTTCATTATTTCCTTGCTATCTAAAGAACCGCAAGCATGGGCCCATAACCTTCTGGAACAAAAGAATCCTATACTGAACTCTATGGATACCTTTTTATCTCTATCTTTGTCAGAAAACAATAGCTCATTGGGGAGGATTCCCCCATCCATATTGAGTGTTTGGATGGGGTAATCAGGTCAGCTTTTTTTCGTTCAACCCACTGGTTGAACTAAAAAAATGACTCATCTATGGGCTGCTTAAGACCAATGGTGTATAAGATGTCCAGTATATAGTTCCTGCTCCTTGGGTGGGGTGTGCATGTATGGTGGTGGTGGGGGGTGGTTGGGTAAAGCAGTCTAATAATGTACTTAAATTCTCCCCCATTCTTATGCCGCGTACACGCGGTCAAAATTTCTGACAGAAAAAGGCAGATGGGAGCTTTTGGTCGGATATTCCAACCATGTGTATGCCCCATCTGACTTTTTCTGTCGGAATTTCCGACGGACTTGGATAGAGAGCAGGTTCTCTATTTGTCCGTCGGAAATTCCGACAGAGGTTTGCCTGTTGGCAAGTCCGACCGTGTGTATGCGGCATTAGTCTTTCTAATCCCAAAGAGTGCCGCTCTCTCCTGAAAAGAGTCTCTGCTTGCCAATAAGAGCTGGAGGTGAAGCCATCAGGTCATAACAACATAAGAGATCTAGATAAATCCCTATGTAATGCTCTCTAAAGGCTTCATTACACATACAATTTACAGCTGCACTGCTATGCACAAACACGTAAACAGCATAAACTGTTGCTGAGCTGATGCAGCTTAGGGGGTCACATAATATAATGTATCAGAGGACTGCAGATCGTACAGTATCCATCGTATGGTGGGTTTACAACATTTAACCTTAACGTTTAAATTATTTTATATAATCCTAGAAAATATTCAAAATAAAAAAAACTTTAAATGACATTAATGTGAAAAATATGAATTTAATAGCATAACTGATACAATGTAAAAAAAAAAAATATTTTCCAATCAAATCATCAAAATCCAGGACCACAACCAACAGCTTCAGGATGGACAGCGGTGTGAGAGCGGGGAATATCTGTGCTTTGATCTCACATGTAAACAAAGAAAGCAGAAGCAACAATGATATGTATTTAGGCTCACATACATACCTTATCGTACTTTGCTCTAACCTCCAGGAACAGTCAGCTAAAACATACGCCCCAGAAATTGAACCTTGATGTGTGTTACAGTAAAATGCCTGGGTTTTGAATATTCCATTAAAGTGGCTGTAAACCTCAGACATGACATATGAACAAAACATATCCCTCTATAGTGTGTACTAGTTTAAATTAAGAGCACTAAGTGCTATTTCTGACTGATGCTTTGTTCCTCTGCTATCAGCATTAGTTACTTCTGACAAGTTTTCCTGACACCAAAAATAAAATGGTGACGGGGAGGGACCTCCAGCTAATTGACAGCCTCAGCTCTGTTTCTGTGTGCTGTGGGAAGAAGGGGGGGGTGTCTCTTTCCTCCAATCAGCTCTCAGAGCTCTCCTCACTAAGCTCTGCAGAGTGTAACTTCAGCTCTCCGCCCCTTTTTTTTCAAACTCTCAGACAAGCCTAAAAGTTCTGGATTTTGAATGGATGTAGAGAAGAAAAGGCTGAAGATAGACAGTTATAATTTATGTAGGAGGATTTTTTTCATCACTATGTATCACCAATCACTTCACTGGGTATATGTAAGGGTAAGCTGAACTTTGGACCAGTGGTGGCCGTGGCGGCAAACTACCACCGTCCACACACACACACTTCCCCCCGCCCCCTGCAGGAGATGGATGGAAATGTGGCGATCGACACCCCATCCCCGAAGGAGATGGACCAGAATGCAATGATCGACCCCCCCCCCCCCCACGCGGGAGATGGACGGGAAGGCGGCGATCGGAGGCCTTATCTTAGGAAGCAGGGGGAAGGTGATAACTGTGCACTCCCAGTGTAATTTGCAAGACTGAGCTTTAAATTTGACAGCTCAGGCCTACACAGTGCAAGAGAGGTTCCCATGTCAACTGCACCCAAGACAAGAGTCTATTTTGTTTCTACATCATTTTAGCCCTGGCTAGTTGTTGGGTAGTGATGAGCCGAACACCCCCGGGTTCGGTTCGCACCAGAACCCGCGAACGGACCGAAAGTTCGCGCGAACATTAGAACCCTATTAAATACAATGGATGCGAACGTTCGGATTCTAAAGTGCTAATTATAACGACTATTATCCATGTTATTGTCCGAAACAGAGTTTGGGAACCCGGCTTCTGCACCAGGGGACATGTATCAATGCAAAAAGAAGTTTTAAAAACGGACGTTTTCCGGGAGCAGTCATTTTAATGATGCATAAAGTGAAAAAAAAAAAGTCAAATATTCCTTTAAATATTGTACCTGGGGGGTGTCTAAAGTATGCCTGTGAAGTGCCACGTGTTTCCCGTGTTTAGAACTGTCCCTGCACAAAATAACATTTCTAAAGGGAAAAAAGTCATTTAAAACTGCTTGCGGCTTTAATGCAATGTCTGGTCCCGGTAATATGGATGAAAATCTTTAGGAAAAATGGCATAGCTACCCCATCAACCCCCCCCCCCCTACCCCAGCCCATTACCAGCTCCTTTGGGTCTTGTATGGATATTAAGGGGAACCCTGCACACAAAATAAAAAAGGACCTATATACTCTGAACAGCCGTATACAGGCGGTGCATACAAGACAGGGACTGTAGGTTTGTTCTTTTGTAGAATCTGTTTATAATTTTGAACAGCTGCATTGTTTAAGTGGAGCTCCATGGCAAATTCCTTTTTTTTTTTTTTTGTAAAACATAGGGAACGGTTATCACCCCTGTCACATTTTTTTTGCTGTCTGTGCCCCTGTTCAGAACATTTCACCTCACTTTGCGTCCCAATGACAACTGTTTTTGAAATGTGGTGTTTTTATTGAAACAAGGATTGGTGATAAAGCATCAGTAGAGAGGAGACACCTTTCTCCCATATTAATTCTTACAGGAGAGAATTTTCCTTCCAAGGGGTAGATTTCCTCTCACTTCCTGTTGTCTTCTTCCGTTTGCAAGTAGTAGTAGTTTGTAAGTTGGATGTTTGAAAGTAGGGACCTTCCGTATATACTCTGCAGAAATTGGCCCCTTAGGTGTTGGTGTTGGCACAACACTGAAAGCACTCACAGTTATTCTTGGTGGGTGCTGGAACGCCCTTCTGTCAAGTATAATATCAGGAATTGTAATAACATATAATTGTTGATCAGTGGTAGTAAAAATTGGGCCTTTGATGGTGGTGCTGGTGCCCCAACACTGTAAGGCCTGACAGTTACTCTTGGTGGGCGCAGCAATAGTCCCTGCTGTGAATTATTAGATCAATAATTATAATTGCATGCCCCTGTTGAACAGGGGCTGAAAAATTGGGCCTTTGGTGGTGGTGGTGCTGGTGCCACAACACTGTAAGGCCTGACAGTTACTCTTGGTGGGCGCAGCAATGCTCCCTGCTGTGAATTATTCGATCAATAATTATAATTGCATGCCCCTGTTGAACAGGGGCTGAAAAATTGGGCCTTTGGTGGTGGTGGTGGTGGTGATGGTGGTGCTGGTGCCACAACACTGTAAGGCCTGACAGTTACTCTTGGTGGGCGCAGCAATGCTCCCTGCTGTGAATTATTAGATCAATAATTATAATTGCATGCCCCTGTTGAACAGGGGCTGAAAAATTGGGCCTTTGGTGGTGGTGGTGGTGGTGATGGTGGTGCTGGTGCCACAACACTGTAAGGCCTGACAGTTACTCTTGGTGGGCGCAGCAATGCTCCCTGCTGTGAATTATTAGATCAATAATTATAATTGCATGCCCCTGTTGAACAGGGGCTGAAAAATTGGGCCTTAGCCACTGGTGGCGTCACCCATAAACCAAAATGATCTTCCAAGCTATCATCGTTAATCGTATCATTGAGGAGGAGGAGGAGGATAGCCAGTCAACATAACAGCACAGGTACTCAGCATCAGCATCAGTCTTGAAGGGATGTGACATTTTAAAATCAATTAGTCTGTTATATCAGCATCTGGTGTGTGGTAGCTGGTGGTGATCCAAGACTGGTTCATCTTGATGAAAGTCAGTCGATCAACCGAGTCGGTGGACAGGCGCACCCTGTGATCCGTGACAAATCCTCCAGCAGCACTGATTGTGCGTTCTGAAAGAACGCTGGATGCAGGACAGGCCAGTAGCTCAATTGCATACTGTGCAAGCTCTGGCCAGTGATCCATCCTCAAGACCCAGTAAGCCAGAGGATTTTCGGTGGGGAAGGTGTCCAAGTCTGACCTTGCCCCTAGGTATTCCTGCACCATGTATATCAGACGCTGGCGATGGTTGCTGGAACCGATCATACTTTGGGGCTGCGGACTAAAGAATTGTCTGAACGCATCGGTCAGACGGCCACCTTCCCCACCGCTCCTTCTTTGACTGCCCGAAGCCTCAGCAACTCGTTGTCCAGGACCAGGAGTTTGTAACCTCCCAGTCTCTGGGAACGCGTTGCACAGACCTTTCTGCAAGGCCTCCCGGAGTTGTCTCATCCTCTGCTCCCTCTGCGACGGTACGATAAGGTCCGCAACCTTACCCTTGTACCGTGGATCAAGGAGAGTGGCCAGCCAGTAATGGTCCCTCTCCTTGATCCGAAGAATACGAGGATCCTTCCGCAGACTTTGCAGGATCAGGGAGGCCATGCAGCGTAGGTTAGCTGAGGCATTCAGTCCGGAGTCCTCTGGGTCACTAAGGACGACATGATCCGCAGCCACCTCCTCCCAGCCACGTACAAGTCCACTGGTTTCTTGGGACTGTAAATCATCCCTAAAAGACTGCTGCTGATGATGCTGAGTGCCAGCCTCCACCTCCATGCTGACACAATCCTCCTCCTCCTCCTCCTCCTCCTCCTCTTCCTGTGCGATGGGTGGGACAGAAGGAACACTGTCTGGGTAAAGGGGGCCTTGAGAGGCAAGGAAGTCCTCCTCTTCCTGCCTCTCTTCTGCCTCAAGTGCCCTGTCCATTATTCCACGCAGCGTGTGCTCCAACAGGTGGACAAGAGGTACAGTGTCACTGATGCATGCACTGTCACTGCTCACCATCCTCGTGGCCTCCTCAAATGGTGCCAGGACAGTGCATGCATCCCTGATCATGCCCCACTGGCGTGGTGAAAAAAACCCGAGCTCCCCTGACCCTGTCCTGGTGCCGTAGTCGCACAGGTACTCATTGATGGCCCTCTGCTGCGTGTGCAGCCGCTGCAGCATGGCCAACGTTGAGTTCCACCTGGTGGGCATGTCACATATAAGGCGGTTCTTGGGCAGGTTCAACTCCTTTTGAAGCTCAGCCAGGCGAGCACAGGCATTATAAGATCTGCGGAAATGCACACAGACTTTCCTGGCCTGCCTCAGGACATCCTGTAAGCCCGGGTACCTGCCCAAGAACCGCTGCACCACCAGGTTAAGGACGTGAGCCATACAGGGCACATGGGTCAGTTGTCCCTGTTGGAGGGCGGAGAGGAGGTTGGTGCCATTGTCGCAAACCACCATTCCTGGCTTAAGCTGGTGTGGCGTCAACCACCTCTCGGCCTGCCCCTGCAGAGCAGACAGGACCTCTGCCCCAGTGTGGCTCCTGTCCCCCAAACACACCAGCGCAAGCACGGCATGGCATCTTTTTGCCTGCGTACTTGCGTAGCCCCTTGAACGCCTACGGAGCACCGCTGGTTCCGAGGACAAACCACAGGAGGGGGTGGAGGAGAGAGGTGTGTCACAACCAGTAGTAGCATTTTGGAGGCGTGGCGGTGGAACAACCTCCAACACTACTGCACCTTGTCCTGCATCCTTCCCAGCTGCCAAAAGAGTGACCCAATGGGCCGTGAAAGAAAGGTAACGTCCCTGTCCATGCCTGCTGGACCATGAGTCAGCGGTAATATGCACCTTACCGCTGACCGCCCTGTCCAGCGAGGCCAAGACATTGCCTTCCACATGCCTGTAGAGAGCCGGAATAGCCTTCCGTGCGAAAAAGTGTCGTTTGGGAACCTGCCACTGAGGAACCGCACATTGCACAAACTCACGGAAGGGGGCCGAGTCTACCAACTGAAAAGGCAGCAGTTGAAGCGCTAGCAATTTAGCCAAGCTAGCATTCAACCGCTGGGCATGTGGATGGCTGGGAGTGAACTTCTTTCGACGGTCCAGCAGCTGGGGCAGGGAAATTTGCCTGCTAGAATCGGACGTTGGTGTACTGCTAGCAGAGTGCCCGCAAGTACTTGCCTGTGACACACCTAATTCTACACCTTCATTCCTCTCAGAGCAGGTTTCAGAGAGGAGTGAAGGTATAGTGGGGTTGGAGATCCCAGCTGATGCGGTGCAAGAAGAGGTCAGCTTTGTTCTTTGGTGTGGGTCTTTAAGGTAGGCTTGCCAACGAGCTGCATGGCAGGTCAACATATGTCTGATCAAGCATGTGGTGCCCAAGCGGCTGATGTTTTGGCCACGCGATATACGCTTCAGACATATGTTGCAAACAGCAGCTGTGCGATCTGATGCACTCGCCTCAAAAAAGGCCCACACCACAGAACTTTTTGAATGACGGGCAGAGGCAGCGCCCTGCACAGGCGGAGCTCTGCGGTGTGATTCCGTCGGTGTGCTGCCCATACGCTGGCCACTCAAGGGCATCCTGCCTCGTTGGAGATGTGCCTCCTCCTCATCCTCCTCCTCCTCCTCTCTCCTATTAGGCACCCACGTGGAGTCAGTGACCTCATCATCCCCTCCCTCCTCATCACTGGAGCCAATCTGGCAGTATGCTGCAGCTGCTGGAACATGACTGCCAGATTGGTGTCCTTCTTGAGCATCCCCTCTCTCTGCTCTCACGCTGCTGCCTTCCTCTAGCTGGGCATCATCATCAGATCCTTCCAAACGCTGGGCATCCTCCTGGAGCATGTACCCAACACTGTGCTTAAACAGTTCGGGGGACTCCTCAGGAGGAGGGCATGGTGGGTCTAGGGAAGGATTGACTAATGAAGATAATGATACCAGAGAAGAGGACGCTTTGGCAGCTGCTTTGCCAGTACCCTAAGCCTGGGTGAGAGAGGATGAGGAGGATGAGGTGGGCTTGGTCATCCACTCTACCAAGTCTTCGGCATGATGTGGCTCAACATGTCCAGCTGCCGAAAACAAGGACAAGCGTGTCCCATGGCCATGTGCCGATGACAATGCACCGCGTACACGACCAGCACTGTTGCCCCCAGACACAGAGCCTGCTTGCCCTCTTTCTTGTTCATACATCACGGGACACAGAGCAGCATAGTCATTACTATGTGGGTTATATAGAATTACCTTCAGGTGCTGGCACTGGCAACTTCCAAAACAGGAAGTACCCTCCCCTATATAAGCCCCTCCCATCCGGGAGTACCTCAGTTTTTTTGCCAGTGTCTAAGGTGTTGGCCAAGGTTAACATGTATTCATCTGGGCTTGTGTACGGGTTCTCTGGGCCTTAGCAAGCTATTCCGGATCCGACCAAAAAAGCTTCATAGCTAAACAGTCGGTACCCGGGCCTTGCAGAGAAGAGCAAGGTTTTGCCTGTAATGCCTCTCTTAGGAGGGCTGGACCCTGGGATCCAGAGCTCTGGTCATACCCAAAACCAAGAGGCTATCTGTGCAGGGTGCTATACAGGTCCAGGGGAGTGGAATCCTTGGGAACCCGGTCCCTGAAGGTCTAGTACAATGCCTGCCGTGAAAGGTGAAGTTTGGGCTTCTGTGGACCAAACAAAGTCCTGCGGCGGGGAAAAGGTAAGTGGGGGCCCCTCAGGAACTTGGTTCTATTGAGGGGACCCCCAAGCCTAATATGTCTTTCTGCCTGTTACCTAAAAGGTATTCCCGCTAATAGCTGTATATGCCTAAGAAATCCTAGAAATGTTTTTTCATAAAGGAAGTTTTAAAAACTGTAAACCTGGAAATGTTTTTCATAAAGGAGGTTTTAAAAAAAAAAAAAAAAAAAAAAGACAAAAGTGCGGTACCTGTGTTTGTCCACTAGAGGCCGCTGTGGAACGTCTTTTTTTCTTGGGACTATTCCTTCCATGGTGAAAGTCCAGGCAGATGAGTGAGCTCTCTATCAGGGAAGCTGCATTCCTCTGTCATGCTGCCAAGTAGTTTCCTTCCATCCCCGAGTCCTGGTGAAACAGGGACCCTGGCTCCTCTCCCTACAGGGCGCCAAGAGCGCACACGTGCGCGCGCGCGCGCACACACACGCTTTCTTTTTATAGATTTAGCTTCAAAAAGTGGGCGGAGCCTGGCGGATGACGCGCTCTGTGCGCCCAGCGCTTCTGCGCATGTGCGGGCGTCCCAGCAAGATAAAAGGACTCAGTCCACGCTGCTTGCTATGGACACAGAGCATGAAAAGGAGCTGGTAGCATGGTATAGGGGCTTACAGCGGGCGGTTGATACAGGCATCCCCAGAAAGACGCATTAGTAGACACCCACTGATGTACATAGCAGCAGATTGCATTAGACTATTTCAGTAAGGGGTGTATTGCGGCTGGAATACCTCAGCTTTGAACTAAGGAATATGCCGCCTAAAAAACTCTGAGATATACCTCTCAGGAAGTGTAGGGGGTCTCCATCGGGCTCTGAGGATCTGGAGCAGTCATCTGCACCCTCCTCCCCTGAGAAATCAGAGGTTAATACCCATAAGGAACCCCCGGGAGTGCCAGGTACTGCGGCTGTCCTCAGTCCACCTGCTCCTGCATATATAACAGAGGAGGTTTTTTCCTCAACTCTGGAGGGATTGGAGCAGAGATTGGCAGCATTGATCGCTTCTTCTCTACAGGAAAGAAAGCGCGCCAGATCTCCATCACCTCCATTAGAGTGCCTGTTGGCAGAGCAACAGTCCCAGGAAGGGACCGACCTACCTGAAGGGGATCAGGAGGAGGTTAACTCTATTTTTGAGGAATCGACAGTAGATGAACCATTTTCAGCATCACAGACTGAAAGATTGTGGGTCCAGACCCTAACTGACATGGTTCGATCTGCATTTAAAATGCCTCTTGTTGAACCATCAACTACTGCTGTCTCCTCATTGGGGTCGCTAAAAGCTCCCCAGGTTAATTGCTCCTTTCCAATACATCCATTATTGGAAGGACTTATATACCAGGACTGGGAACATCCTGATAAACTATTTGTTCCGCCTAAGAAATTTCCGGTGATCTATCCCATGGAGGAAAAGTTCACCCAGAGATGGAATGTTCCTACGGTGGATGCAACCATCTCTTCTGTGAACAAATCACTGACATGTCCAGTAGATAATGTTCAAATGTTCAAAGATCCAGTAGATAAAAAATTGGAATCTTTATTAAAATCTGCTTTTTCCACAGCAGGGGCTGTTACACAGCCAGCAGTGGCAGCTATTGGGGTCTGCCAAGCTTTAAAGGATCAAATGAAAATGGTCCTGAGGGATTTGCCAGACCAGCAGGCCCAGGCTCTGGCTGATCTGCCTAGAGCATTATGCTTTGCGGTTGACGCCATCAAGGATTCTATCCATCAGGCCTCCCGCCTCACGCTGTCTTTGGTACATATGCGTAGGCTTCTGTGGCTCAAAAACTGGTCTGCTGAAGCTCCCTGTAAGAAGCTCTTAGTTAGCTTCCCATTTCATGGGGAACGCCTTTTTGGCGAGGACCTGGATAAGTATATCCAGAAGATTTCCAGTGGTAAAAGTACTCTCTTACCGAGTAAGAAGAGGTCTAGGGGTCCATCTTTTAAGAGGACTACCTCTCCTATCCCTGCGACGTCTGCTACTAAGCAGTTCCGACGGCCTCCTCGGTCAAACTCAGGGGGTAAAAATCAGGGACAGTCACAGGGTAATAAGAAACCCTGGATCCGAAGGGGTACTAAACCAGCCTCCAAGTCAAGCCTATGAAGGGCTGCCCCCACTCAAACGGGTGGGGGGAAGACTTCAGTTGTTCGCAGAGACCTGGCGGGAGACGATCAAAGACAGATGGGTGCTCTCCGCAGTAACTCTGGGATACAAGTTGGAGTTAAAAGAGTCTCCTCCTTCCCATTTTATGTGGTCAGGCATGCCAAGAGACCCTCTGAAAAGAGGGTCTCTCCTATTGGCGTTAGAACAACTATTGCTCCAAGGAGTAATTATGGAGGTTCCTATGGAAGAGTGGGGGTTGGGTTTCTACTCAAACCTTTTCACAGTCCCGAAGCCAAACGGGGACATAAGACCCATATTGGACCTAAAGAGTCTAAACAAATTTCTAAACGTCCGGTCTTTCCGGATGGAGTCGATCCGATCGGTCACCGCTGCCCTACAAGGGGAGGAATGGTTAGCCTCGATCGACATCAAAGATGCTTACTTGCATGTTCCCATCTTTCCAGGTCATCAAAAATTTCTACGCTTTGCAGTAGAAGGGCGCCATTTTCAGTTCAGAGCCTTACCATTCGGTCTGGCCACAGCACCACGAGTGTTCACAAAAATTCTGGCCCCACTGTTGGCCGATCTAAGAACACGAGGTGTAACGATAATGGCATACCTAGACGACCTGTTGTTGATGGACCACTCAGTTGCCAAGCTAGAAGTGGTAATTGTCGATACAATCAAGTATCTAGAATCTCACGGTTGGGTCATCAACCTTGACAAGTCAGCCCTACAGCCAGTGAAAAACCTGGTATATCTAGGGCTACGGCTGGATTCAGACCAGAGGAAGATTTTCTTACCTCTAGACAAGGTATCCTCTTTGAGGGGCTTGGTCCGTCTGCTTTGTGCAAAAAGACAGCCGTCCATACGCCTGTGCATGAGGCTGCTAGGAAAGACGGTAGCATCATTCGAAGCTGTGCCATACGCCCAATTCCACTCAAGGAATTTACAGAGGGCCATATTGTCAGCCTGGAACGGAAAAATTCAGGCTCTAGACTTCCCGATGGCTTTGTCCCCTTCCGTTCGGAAGAGTCTCTGCTGGTGGTTGATCCCCCAGAATCTCCAGAAGGGAAAACCCTTCAGTCCGATATCTTGGAAGGTGGTCACTACAGATGCCAGCCTTATAGGCTGGGGGGCAGTACTGGAGCAATGGTCTCTCCAGGGCAGATGGTCAAATGTAGTAAAAACCCTGCCCATCAATCTCTTAGAGATACGAGCAGCCCGGTATGCCCTAGTAGCCTGGACATCCAGACTCCAAGGGTCCCCTGTCAGAATTCAATCAGACAATGCCACAGCAGTGGCATATATCAATCATCAGGGAGGCACCAGGAGTCGTGCAGCCCAGAGGGAAGTAAGTCACATCCTGGAATGGGCAGAAAAGCATGTCCCATGTATATCAGCTGTCTTCATTCCAGGGGTGGAGAATTGGAAGGCGGACTTTCTGAGTCGCCAACAGTTATGCCCAGGGGAATGGTCCCTTCATCCCGAGGTCTTCCGAGCAATATGTCAGCGGTGGGGAACACCGGATGTAGATCTGCTAGCATCCAGATTCAACGCAAAGGTGGACAGATTTGTCTCCCGGACAAGGGATCCCCTCGCTTGCGGCTCGGATGCTCTGGTGTTCCCTTGGGATCAGTTCAGACTGATATATGCATTCCCTCCGCTACAATTGTTGCCTCGACTCCTTCGCAGAGTCAGGTTGGAGAAGAAGCCGGTGATCCTGGTGGCTCCAGCGTGGCCCCGAAGGGCCTGGTACGCGGAGATCATCAAAATGTCTGTGGGGAGTCCTTGGACCCTTCCACGTCGTCCGGACCTGCTTTCGCAAGGACCGATATACCACCCTTCCTTACTAACTCTAAGTTTAACGGCCTGGCTATTGAATCCCACATCCTAAAGAAGAGAGGTCTCTCTAACTCTGTGGTATCAACTATAATCAATGCCAGGAAGCCTGTATCCAGGCAGATCTACTATAGAGTTTGGAAGGCGTACATCACTTGGTGCGAGGCCAGAAAATGGCATCCACGTAAGTACGTTATAGGCAGAATTCTGGACTTCCTGCAGTGGGCTGTAGACAGGAAGTTTGCCTTAAGTACTATCAAGGGCCAGGTTTCGGCCTTGTCAATACTATTTCAAAGGCCCCTGGCTATGCATTCACTTGTCAAATCCTTTATGCAAGGGGTGACTCGTATTATTCCACCGATTAAAGCTCCCATATGCCCATGGGATCTAAATTTGGTTCTGTCAGTTCTGCAGAAGCAGCCGTTTGAACCTTTGCGACACATTTCCTTGGTTCTACTCACCAGAAAATTGATATTTTTAGTAGCCATATGCTCGGCTAGAAGAGTGTCGGAATTAGCCGCCATGTCCTGTAAGGAGCCATATCTGGTTATTCATAAGGACAGAGTAGTATTACGTCCTCACCCAGCCTTTCTTCCTAAGGTGGTATCGAGGTTTCACTTGAACCAGAATGTGGTTCTTCCTTCTTTTTTCCCCAAACCAAGCTCGGTAGAGGAAAAGTTATTGCATTCTTTGGATGTAGTAAGAGCAGTTAAAGCTTATCTAAAAGCCACTGCTCAGATTCGTAGAACGGATTCTTTGTTTGTTCTGCCGGAAGGCCCCAGAAAGGGTCAGGCAGCATCAAAATCTACTTTAGCCAAGTGGATTCGACAGGTCATAATACAAGCCTATGGCTTGAGAAGTAGACCGCCTCCGTTCAAAGTTAGGGCGCACTCCACGAGAGCAGTTGGAACTTCATGGGCAGTGCATCACCAGGCCTCCCTGGCTCAAATTTGTAAGGCCGCAACATGGTCTTCAGTACACACGTTTACTAGGTTCTACCAGGTGGACGTTAGAAGTCAGGAGGATGTCGCCTTTGGGCGCAGTGTGTTGCAGGCCGCAAAAGATCCTCATGCCTGATGGCGCCCAGCTTATGTATGGTGTATCCCCCCCCCCTCATTTGGCATTGCTTTGGGACGTCCCACATAGTAATGACTATGCTGCTCTGTGTCCCGTGATGTATGAACAAGAAAGTAGGATTTTTAAAACAGCTTACCTGTAAAATCCTTTTCTTGGAGTACATCACGGGACACAGAGCTCCCACCCCTCTTTTGGGGACACGTATTGCTTTGCTACAAAACTGAGGTACTCCCGGATGGGAGGGGCTTATATAGGGTAGGGTACTTCCTGTTTTGGAAGTTGCCAGTGCCAGCACCTGAAGGTAATTCTATATAACCCACATAGTAATGACTATGCTGCTCTGTGTCCCGTGATGTACTCCAAGAAAAGGATTTTACAGGTAAGCTGTTTTAAAAATCCTACTTTTTTTGCCTCCTGACTGTCTGCCTCTCCTTGGTTGCCTTCCAGACATTTTAATGGATGGCCTGCAGGGAGATGGGAAAAACAGCAATAAGGGCTACCTTCAGGTGTATATTGTGCAGGAGGCTTAGCAACAATGACACTGACACTGTCCCCTGCCTATCCTTCTCTGTCCCTAAACACAAGGATTGAAAATATGGTTCAGCAAAAAAGTTTTAGAACAGAATAGCACACTGACACTTTCCCTCACTGTCCTACTCTGTCCCTCCCTACAAACAAGATTTAGCACAGAATAGCACACTGATAATTTCTACGAGTGTCCTTCTCTGTCCCTCAACTCAAGGATTGAAAATATGGAACAGCAAAATTGGTTTAGAACAGAATAGCACACTGTCAGTTTCACTCACTGTACCTCTCTGTCCCTCAACTCAAGGATTGAAAATATGGTTCAGCAAAATAGTTTTAGAACACAATAGCACACTGACACTTTCCCTCACTGTACCTCTCTGTCCCTCAACTCAAGGATTGAAAATATGGAACAGCAAAATTGATTTAGAACAGAATAGCACACTGTCAGTTTCACTCACTGTACCTCTCTGTCCCTCAACTCAAGGATTGAAAATATGGTTCAGCAAAATAGTTTTAGAACACAATAGCACACTGACGCTTTCCCTCACTGTACCTCTCTGTCCCTCAACTCAAGGATTGAAAATATGGAACAGCAAAATTGGTTTAGAACAGAATAGCACACTGTCAGTTTCACTCACTGTACCTCTCTGTCCCTCAACTCAAGGATTGAAAATATGGTTCAGCAAAATAGTTTTAGAACAGAATAGCACACTGTCAGTTTCCCTCACTGTACCTCTCTGTCCCTCAACTCAAGGATTGAAAATATGGAACAGCAAAATTGATTTAGAACAGAATAGCACACTGTCAGTTTCACTCACTGTACCTCTCTGTCCCTCAACTCAAGGATTGAAAATATGGTTCAGCAAAATAGTTTTAGAACACAATAGCACACTGACACTTTCCCTCACTGTACCTCTCTGTCCCTCAACTCAAGGATTGAAAATATGGTTCAGCAAAATAGTTTTAGAACAGAATAGCACACTGTCAGTTTCCCTCACTGTACCTCTCTGTCCCTCAACTCAAGGATTGAAAATATGGAACAGCAAAATTGGTTTAGAACAGAATAGCACACTGTCAGTTTCACTCACTGTACCTCTCTGTCCCTCAACTCAAGGATTGAAAATATGGTTCAGCAAAATAGTTTTAGAACAGAATAGCACACTGTCAGTTTCACTCACTGTACCTCTCTGTCCCTCAACTCAAGGATTGAAAATATGGTTCAGCAAAATAGTTTTAGAACACAATAGCACACTGACACTTTCCCTCACTGTACCTCTCTGTCCCTCAACTCAAGGATTGAAAATATGGTTCAGCAAAATAGTTTTAGAACAGAATAGCACACTGTCAGTTTCCCTCACTGTACCTCTCTGTCCCTCAACTCAAGGATTGAAAATATGGAACAGCAAAATTGATTTAGAACAGAATAGCACACTGTCAGTTTCACTCACTGTACCTCTCTGTCCCTCAACTCAAGGATTGAAAATATGGTTCAGCAAAATTAGTTTTAGAACACAATAGCACACTGACACTTTCCCTCACTGTACCTCTCTGTCCCTCAACTCAAGGATTGAAAATATGGAACAGCAAAATTGGTTTAGAACAGAATAGCACACTGACACTTTCCCTCACTGTACCTCTCTGTCCCTCAACTCAAGGATTGAAAATATGGTTCAGCAAAATAGTTTTAGAACAGAATAGCACACTGACACTTTCCCTCACTGTACCTCTCTGTCCCTCAACTCAAGGATTGAAAATATGGAACAGCAAAATTGGTTTAGAACAGAATAGCACACTGTCAGTTTCACTCACTGTACCTCTCTGTCCCTCAACTCAAGGATTGAAAATATGGTTCAGCAAAATAGTTTTAGAACACAATAGCACACTGACACTTTCCCTCACTGTACCTCTCTGTCCCTCAACTCAAGGATTGAAAATATGGAACAGCAAAATTGGTTTAGAACAGAATAGCACACTGTCAGTTTCACTCACTGTACCTCTCTGTCCCTCAACTCAAGGATTGAAAATATGGTTCAGCAAAATAGTTTTAGAACACAATAGCACACTGACACTTTCCCTCACTGTACCTCTCTGTCCCTCAACTCAAGGATTGAAAATATGGTTCAGCAAAATAGTTTTAGAACAGAATAGCACACTGACACTTTCCCTCACTGTACCTCTCTGTCCCTACAAACAAGGATTAGCACAGAATAGCACACTGTCACTGACACTCTCCCTACCTATCCTTATTTGTCCCTAAACACAAGGAATCCAGGATTAGTAAAGGAAAAAAAATGACACTGTCCCTGCCTATGCTTCTCTTTCCCTGCTCCGGAACACACTACACAAGGCCGCCGCGCTGGCGGCCTTTTGTAGTGTGGGGCGTGTACTAAACCCCATCAGCAATAATTGGCCACAGGCATCCTGCCTGTGGCCAATCATTGCTCTCCTCGCTGCCGGCGCTGTGATTGGCCAAGCATGCGGGGTCACAGTGCATGCTTGGCCAATCACAGCGCCTGGATGACACTGCGATGGCGTAGTGCATTGTGGGCCGTTCGCGTCACTCGAATTTGGCGCGAACGGCCCAAATCGTTCGATCTTCGTCGAACGATCGAACAGCCGATGTTCGAGTCGAACGTATGTTCGACTCGAACACGAAGCTTATCCCTATTGTTGGGCTGTCATGTTGCTCCAATGGCTTTATTTCTTTGAGGCACTAGCCCAGAATAAGTATGTAGGTCAGGAGTTCTAATTTAAAGTGTATATTTAGGGTCAGTGGGAATATTGCCCCTTAAATTGGAGGTCGATGAGAAAAACTCCACCTACATTGGTGGCCAGTGAGAAGAATGCTCCTTACATTGGTGATCAATGGGAAGCATGAACCCTACATTAATGGTCAGTGGGAAGCATGTGCCTTACATTCATAGTCAGTGGAAAGAATACTCTTTCAATGGGTTGTTAGTGGAAAGAATGCCCCCTACATTGCTGGGACAGTGGGAAGAAAGTCCTTTACATTGATATTAAATGGGATGAAAGTCCCTTACAGAGGTAGTCAGTGTGAAGAATGATTCTTACAGTGGAGGTTAGTGTGAAGAATGATTCTTAGGTTGATGTTCATTAGGAAGAATGTCCCTTACAGTGGTGGTTAGTGGAAAGTATGCCCCCTACATTGCTGGGACATTGGGAAGAAAGTCTTTTACAGAGGTAGTCAGTGTAAGGAATGATTCTTACGTTGATGTTCATTAGGAAGAATGTCCCTTACAGTGGTGGACAGTGGGAAGAATGATTCTTACATTGGTTGTCAGTGGGAAGAATGTCCCTTACAGTGGTGGGCAGTGGGAAGAATGATTCTTACATTAGTGGTCAGTGGGAAGAATGTCCCTTACAGTGGTGGGCAGTGGGAAGAATGATTCTTACATTAGTGGTCAGTGGGAAGGAGGAGGACACACCCAAGGAGCTCGCTCTGAGAACCAGCCTTTTTCAAGTCTGGGCCTTGCCTGCTAGCTTGGCCCAGGAATAATGCCTGATCCTGGGGGAGGCCCTGGGAGGGATCCCGCTGATGACACGGGGCCTAGTGAGGAGGAGGAGGTGGAGGACCTGACTGTGGGTCCAGGCCCTGCAATGGATACAAATGTCTTCAGTCAGAAGATTATCGATCGTTTTAGGGCGATTGGAAGAGCGGATGAAAAACTTAAAGTTTTGAAGGCTGAACACAAAACCTTCAAAACAAAATATTTCCAGGCCTGGAGTAAAAATCGTTCGGCCATGAAGCCTGAGCTACAGGAATTGGAGGAAAAGGTGAAGAAACAATCTTTATTATTGGAAAAGATGAAAGAAAAATGTGATCATGAGAGGAGATTTGCCAGCCAGACAGCAAGTTCCATGGCCCCACCTGCTGTGGTGGACGGTGTCCTGACTGAGGAGCAGAAAGAGAAGGCATTGTGCAAAGAGCTGCCTGGAGTTTCTGCTGGGACCTGTAGTTCCTCTGCTAAGTTTGCTGCACAAGGTATACCTGCTGTTTCCAATGAGATTGCCTCACCTGAGCCTCCCTGTGGTGGGGGAGGGGATCAGCATATTGCACCATGTGCAGTGGAAGAAGCCATTGAGGTTTCACCCATTGCAGTATCAGACCAGCCTGCACTATCCCCTGATGGAAGTCCTGTCCTGATGGAAGAGAACCGGCCAGCTGAAGCTTCTACAAGCACAGCAGAGGGAACTGACACTGCTGGGAAGACTGCAGGAACTGTGAATATTCCAGCAAGTACTAAGAATGACAATAATGATAAAACAATGGATGTGGTGGGTGGTGGTGAAGGGGTTAATACTGTGCTGGGTGGTGGTGAAGGGGTTAATACTGCTGGAAAAAAAAATGACATTCCTCCCCCTGCTCAGCAGAGGAAAGACTCATCGATTGTTCAGACCAAATCTGTACAATGGATATCTGCTACAAATCTGTCAGTTCAAAACAAACAGATGGTTTATCTGCTGGGGGGAATGTGGGGAGTTATGCGTCAGTTTTGGGGAGTCGCACCATTGAGGGTGGGGGGAATGCTGTTAGTGGTCACAATTTGGGGAGTTTTGGTGGGGGGATGGTTAGTGGGTACAGGAGGAGAAATGTGGTCCAGTTAAAGTGGGAGGGGACCCCACCAGTAAGGGGGAGGGTGGCAGAGTTGGTTCTGGAAATGGGGTTTTAGTGTTTCAGATATTTTTGCTTTGATTTGCCCGGTGGGGAGTTATGAGTTTGATTTGTCCTTTGTAAAGCCTGAGGGTCTGGATTTGTTTTGGGAACGATTTAGGAGGTGCGGCGGCCTTCCGCAGTGGAACGGTTGGGTGCCAAAGGTGATTTCCAGGCAGCCTCTGATAAAATCTGTCACGATCCTGGTGCGTAATGAATCTATACCGGAGGCTGATTTAATAGTATGGCTACGCCGATACGGTGAGGTCCTCGCTCCACTGCGGAAAGTCCTTGATCCTCATGGGATTTGGACAGGGGCCTGGACAGTGTCATTAAAATTAGGGGTGCTGTGAATTGTAGTCCAACATCTGCCCTGTTCAGCCTTTCTGGGGAGGGATAGGCTGACCATTTTTTACCAAGGTCAGCCTAAAGTCTGCAACAAATGTGGTGAAAAGGGCCATTTTGCATCTACCTGCACCCGTAAAAAGTGTTCAATGTGCCAGGAGCTGGGCCATTTGGCTAAGGATTGTACCGATATTCGGTGCAATTTGTGCCAAAAGCTCGGTCATCCTTTTAGTCAATGCCCGGAGGCATTACATAACTTGCCAGGATTGGAGGCTGAAGCCTCGTACACACGACCGAGTTTCTCGTCGAAAAACGACAAGAAACTTGCTGGCAGAGCTTTCTTGCCGAGTAAATCGGTCGTGTGTACGCGGCTATCAGGTTTCTCGTCAAGAAAACCGTCAAGAATCTCAACGAGAAATATAGAGAACCTGCTCTCTATTTTCTCATCGAGATTCTCGTCAGCCTGTTTCTCAACGAGAAAAGTGTGTGTGTGTACACTTACCTGTCCTCCGGGAAGCCTGCGTATGCTCGAAATGACTTTGACGCATGCGCGGTAGCTTCCTAGGCATAGTTAGGATGAAGCAAGATGGCGGCGACGGCATCGAATGTGACGAGCGCATGCTCGTCGTAGTCGATGACGTCACCGCGTTCGCTCCATTCAAAGAACCGCGGGTTCTTTGAATCGAGCGTCTGTACACTCGGCCGGGACAAGTTTCTTGTCCAAAAATCTCGTCAGGAAAAACGACGTGTTTTTTCATGACGAGATTCTCGGTCGTATGTACGAGGCTTTAGCTGCAGAGGCTAGATAAGGAGGATGAGGCCGCTGAAACTGTTGTTGTCCCTCCTGTGTCTGTGACATCTGTTGTTTCTGATTCTGTTCCCCCTAGTAATGTGGTCCCTGAGTCTGTCCCTCCTGTGTCTGTTACATCTGTTGTTTTTGATTCTATTCCCCCTAGTAATGTGGTCCCTGAGTCTGTCCCTCCTGTGGTGGTCCCTAATCCGTCTATACGTAGATCCTCCAGACTGGCGGAAGCTGCTGGGGGGGGCAGGTTTAGCGGATCTTCCCACTCAGCCTCCAGTCCCTGCCCCTCGGCAGCGTAAACGTGGTCAGGGGAATGTGGGGGTGCTGGATGGGGCTGATGGAAGGGTGTCCATACCCCATGTCTCACGCTCTGTTGATGGGGATTCGGATGATGAGGGGTGGGAGAAGATTAGGAGGAAGAAAAAAATTGAAGAGGAAGACAAGAAAAGCGGTCATTTCTTCCTCAGAGTCGGACCCAGGAGGGGTTCCTATTGGCAACACTTTTTCTGTTTTGTCGGGTGAAGAGATGTCAGATATATCTTTCTCTTTATCATCTATGGATGAGGGGGAGTCACTTAGTCTGAAGAGAGCTGTTTCTGGTGATGAGAATGTGGTGAGGGTTAAGAAACGACTCCCCCAATCATCCTGATGGCATATCAGACCTGCCTTTGGTGAACTGCCCATCTCTGGGTGAGGAGCTCTTTTCTTTTTCTGTGTTGGCGTGAGTTGTAGTAAGATTTATTTTCCAGTAATGACATGATTTTTGCTTTTGCTGTAAAGTCTTTTTTGTTTGAGAGCAGATTTGCTATATTTATTTTCTTTCTTATGTAAATATGTATATATATTGTTTTTATGCTTATTGATTGCAAGTCCTTTTAATAAAGAAAAATTGGGAAGAATGCTCCTTACATTGGTGATCATTGGAAAGAATGTCCCTTACAGTGGTGGGCAGTGAGAAAAATGCCCCTTACATTAGTGGTCAGTGAGAAAAAGGTCTCTTACATTGGTGGTCAGTAGCAAGAATAGCCCTTACATTTGTGGTTAGTAGAAAGCATGCCCTTGACATTAGTGGTCAGTGGGAAGATTGTTCCTTATATTTGTGGTCCTTGAAAAGAAGGTCCATTACGTTGGTGTTTAGTGGGAAGAATATGTATCAAAAGTATGATCGGTGTAGGAAGATGATGGTTGAAGGATGCCTGGTGTAGTATGATCGGTGTAGGGAGATGATGGTTGTAGGATGATTGGTGTAGTTTGATCGGTGTAAGATAGTGATGGTTGTAGTACTATATGCTTGGTGTTCAGTGCGTCCCTGTACCTTTTTAAGATGGTGATGGTTGTAGTATGATCAGTGTAGGGAGATGATGGTTGCAGGATGCCCGGTGTAGTATGATCGGTAGAAAAGAAACGTACCACTCAAAGCTGTAGGTGCTCCAAATGACTGCTCCCGCCCTGTTATTCACACAGGTGCTGGCTCTGCACTAATGCATGGGAAGAAAAAAAGTAGTATGATCGGTGTAAGTTGATGATGGTTGTAGAATGATCAGTGTAGGGAGATGATGGTTGTAAAATGCCCGGTGTAGTATGATCAGTGTAGGGAGATGATGTTTGTAGGATGCCCGGTGTAGTATGATCAGTGTAAGATAGTGATGCTTATAGTATGATCGGTGTAGGATGGTGATGGTTGTAGTAGGATGGTGATTAGGGTTGCCACCTCATCCCTTTAAACCCGAACACATATGAATTACACAGGTTCTGTGGCTGATTAAGGTGGTAATTAAACCCACTTGGTGCCTCATCTGCATTAAATTAGCCTCAGAACCTGTGTAATTCATATGTGTTCGGGTTTAAAGGGATGAGGTGGCAACTCTAATGGTGATGGTTGTAGTAGAATAATGATGGTTGTAGTATGATCGGTGTAGAGGGATGGTGATGGTTGCAGTGTGCTCAGTGTAGAGGGATGGTGATGGTTGTAATATGATCGTTGTAGGATGGTGATGGTTGTATTATGATCGGTGTAGGATGATGATCGGTGTAGGATGGTGATGGGTGTAGGATGGTGATGGGTGTAGGATGGTGATGGGTGTAGTATGATCGGTGTAGTAGGATGGTGATGGTTGTAGTAGGATGTGATGGTTGTAGTATGATTGTGTAGAGGGATGGTGATGGTTGTAGTAGTATGGTGATGATTGTAGTATGATCAGTGTAGAGGGATGGTGATGGTTGTAGTAGGATGTAATGGTGTAGAGGGATGGTGATGGTTGTAGTATGATCGCTGTAGAGGGATGGTGATGGTTGTAATGTGCTCAGTGTAGAGGGATGGTGATGGTTGCAGTGTGCTCAGTGTAGAGGGATGGTGATGGTTGTAATATGATTGTTGTAGGATGGTGATGGTTGTAGTATGATCGATGTAGGATGATGATGATGGTTGTAATATGATCAGTGTAGGATGGTGATGGGTGTAGGATGGTGATGGTTGTAGTATGATCGGTGTAGAGGGATGGTGATGGTTGTAGTAGGATGTAATGGTTGTAGTATGATCGGTGTAGAGGGATGGTGATGGTTGTAGTATTATCGGTGTAGTAGGATAGTGAGGGTTGTAGTATAATCGGTGTGGATGGTGATGGTTGTAGTATGATCAGTGTAGAGGGATGGTGATGGTTGTAGTATTATCGGTGTAGTAGGATAGTGAGGGTTGTAGTATAATCGGTGTGGATGGTGATGGTTATAGTATGATCAGTGTAGAGGGATGGTGATGGTTGTAGTATGATCGGTGTAGTAGGATGGTGATGGTGGTAGTAGTATGATCGGTGTGGATGGTGATGGTAGTAGTATGATCGGTGTGGATGGTGATGGTAGTAGTATGATCGGTGTGGATGGTGATGGTTGTATGATCGGTGTAGTAGGATGGTGATGGTTGTAGTAGGATGGTGATTAGGGTTGCCACCTCATCCCTTTAAACCCGAACACATATGAATTACACAGGTTCTGTGGCTGATTAAGGTGGTAATTAAACCCACTTGGTGCCTCATCTGCATTAAATTAGCCTCAGAACCTGTGTAATTCATATGTGTTCGGGTTTAAAGGTATGAGGTGGCAACTCTAATGGTGATGGTTGTAGTAGAATAATGATGGTTGTAGTATGATCGGTGTAGAGGGATGGCGATGGTTGCAGTGTGCTCAGTGTAGAGGGATGGTGATGGTTGTAATATGATCGGTGTAGGATGATGATGGTTGTAATATGATCGGTGTAGGATGGTGATGGTTGTAGTATGATCGGTGTAGTAGGATGGTGATGGTTGTAGTAGGATGTGATGGTTGTAGTATGATTGTGTAGAGGGATGGTGATGGTGATGGTTGTAGTAGTATGGTGATGATTGTAGTATGATCAGTGTAGAGGGATGGTGATGGTTGTAGTAGGATGTAATGGTTGTAGTATAATGGTCTAGAGGGATGGTGATGGTTGTAGTATGATCGCTGTAGGGGGATGGTGATGGTTGTAATGTGCTCAGTGTAGAGGGATGGTGATGGTTGTAGTAGGATGTAATGGTTGTAGTATAATGGTGTAGAGGGATGGTGATGGTTGTAGTATGATCGCTGTAGGGGGATGGTGATGGTTGTAATGTGCTCAGTGTAGAGGGATGGTGATGGTTGTAGTAGGATGTAATGGTTGTAGTATAATGGTGTAGAGGGATGGTGATGGTTGTAGTATGATCGCTGTAGAGGGATGGTGATGGTTGTAATGTGCTCAGTGTAGAGGGATGGTGATGGTTGCAGTGTGCTCAGTGTAGAGGGATGGTGATGGTTGTAATATGATCGATGTAGGATGATGATGATGGTTGTAATATGATCAGTGTAGGATGGTGATGGTTGTAGTAGGATGGGTGTAGGACGATGATGGTTGTAGTATGATCGGTGTAGAGGGATGGTGATGGTTGTAGTATGATCGGTGTAGAGGGATGGTGATGGTTGTAGTATGATCGGTGTAGAGGGATGGTGATGGTTGTAGTATTATCGGTGTAGTAGGATAGTGAGGGTTGTAGTATAATCGGTGTGGATGGTGATGGTTGTAATATGATCAGTGTAGAGGGATGGTGATGGTTGTAGTATGATCGGTGTAGTAGGATGGTGATGGTGGTAGTAGTATGATCGGTGTGGATGGTGATGGTTGTAGTATAATCGGTGTGGATAATGATGGTAGTAGTATGATCGGTGTAGTAGGATGGTGAGGGTTGTAGTATAATCGGTGTGGATGGTGATGCTTGTAGTATGATCGGTGTAGTAGGATGGTGATGGTAGTAGTATGATCGGTGTTGTAGTATAATTGGTGTGGATGGTGATGGTTGTAGTATGATCGGTGTAGAGGGATGGTGATGGTTGTAGTATGATCGGTGTAGAGGGATGGTGATGGTTGTAGTATGATCGGTGTAGAGGGATGGTGATGGTTGTAGTATGATCGGTGTAGAGGGATGGTGATGGTTGTAGTATGATCGGTGTGGATGGTGATGGTAGTTGTATGATCGGTGTGGATGGTGAGGGTTGTAGTATGATCGGTGTGGATGGTGATGGTAGTAGTATGATCGGTGTGGATAATGATGGTAGTAGTATGATCGGTGTAGTAGGATGGTGATGGTTGTAGTATGATCGGTGTGGATGGTGATGGTTGTAGTATAATCGGTGTGGATAATGATGGTAGTAGTATGATCGGTGTAGTAGGATGGTGAGGGTTGTAGTATAATCGGTGTGGATGGTGATGCTTGTAGTATGATCGGTGTAGTAGGATGGTGATGGTAGTAGTATGATCGGTGTTGTAGTATAATTGGTGTGGATGGTGATGGTTGTAGTATGATCGGTGTAGAGGGATGGTGATGGTTGTAGTATGATCGGTGTAGAGGGATGGTGATGGTTGTAGTATGATCGGTGTAGAGGGATGGTGATGGTTGTAGTATGATCGGTGTAGAGGGATGGTGATGGTTGTAGTATGATCGGTGTAGAGGGATGGTGATGGTTGTAGTATGATCGGTGTGGATGGTGATGGTAGTTGTATGATCGGTGTGGATGGTGAGGGTTGTAGTATGATCGGTGTGGATGGTGATGGTAGTAGTATGATCGGTGTGGATAATGATGGTAGTAGTATGATCGGTGTAGTAGGATGGTGATGGTTGTAGTATGATCGGTGTGGATGATGATGGTAGTAGTATGATCGGTGTGGATGATGATGGTAGTAGTATGATCGGTGTAGTAGGATGGTGATGGTAGTAGTATGATCGGTGTGGATAATGATGGTAGTAGTATGATCGGTGTGGATAATGATGGTAGTAGTATGATCGGTGTGGATGATGATGGTAGTAGTATGATCGGTGTAGTAGGATGGTGATGGTAGTAGTATGATCGGTGTAGTAGGATAATGATGGTAGTAGTATGATCGGTGTAGTAGGGTGGATGGTAGTAGTATGATCGGTGTAGTAGGATGGTGATGGTAGTAGTATGATCGGTGTAGTAGGATAATGATGGTAGTAGTATGATCGGTGTAGTAGGATGGTGATGGTAGTAGTATGATCGGTGTAGTAGGATGGTGATGGTAGTAGTATGATCGGTGTAGTAGGATAATGATGGTAGTAGTATGATCGGTGTAGTAGGATAATGATGGTAGTAGTATGATCGGTGTAGTAGGATAATGATGGTAGTAGTATGATCGGTGTAGTAGGATAATGATGGTAGTAGTATGATCGGTGTAGTAGGATAATGATGGTAGTAGTATGATCGGTGTAGTAGGATAATGATGGTAGTAGTATGATCAGTGTAGTAGGATAATGATGGTAGTAGTATGATCGGTGTAGTAGGATGGATGGTAGTAGTATGATCGGTGTAGTAGGATGGATGGTAGTAGGATGGTGATGGTAGTAGTATGATCGGTGTAGTAGGATGGTGATGGTAGTAGTATGATCGGTGTAGTAGGATAATGATGGTAGTAATATGATCGGTGTAGTAGGATAATGATGGTAGTAGTATGATCGGTGTAGTAGGATGGATGGTAGTAGTATGATCGGTGTGGATAATGATGGTAGTAGTATGATCGGTGTGGATAATGATGGTAGTAGTATGATCGGTGTAGTAGGATGGATGGTAGTAGTATGATCGGTGTGGATAATGATGGTAGTAGTATGATCGGTGTAGTAGGATGGTGATGGTTGTAGTATGATCGGTGTGGATGATGGTAGTAGTATGATCGGTGTAGTAGGATGGTGATGGTAGTAGCATGATCGGTGTAGTAGGATAATGATGGTAGTAGTATGATCAGTGTAGTAGGATGGTGATGGTAGTAGTATGATCGGTGTAGTAGGATAATGATGGTAGTAGTATGATCGGTGTAGTAGGATGGTGATGGTAGTAGTATGTTCAGTGTAGTAGGATAATGATGGTAGTAGTATGATCGGTGTAGTAGGATGGTGATGGTGGTAGTAGTATGATCGGTGTGGATGGTGATGGTTGTAGTATGATCGGTGTAGTAGGATGGATGGTAGTAGTATGATCGTGTAGTAGGATAATGATGGTTGTAGTATGATCGGTGTAGTAGGATGGTGATGGTAGTAGTATGATGGGTGTAGTAGGATGGTGATGGTAGTAGTATGATCGGTGTAGTAGGATAATGATGGCAGTAGTATGATCGGTGTAGTAGGATAATGATGGTTGTAGTATGATCGGTGTAGTAGGATGGTGATGGTAGTAGTATGATCGGTATAGTAGGATGGATGGTAGTAGTATGATCGGTATAGTAGGATGGATGGTAGTAGTATGATCGGTGTAGTAGGATAATGATGGTTGTAGTATGATCGGTGTAGTAGGATGGTGATGGTAGAAGTATGATCGGTGTAGTAGGATGGATGGTAGTAGTATGATCGGTGTAGTAGGATAATGATGGTAGTAGTATGATCGGTGTAGTAGGATAATGATGGTAGTAGTATGATCGGTGTAGTAGGATAATGATGGTAGTAGTATGATCGGTGTGGATGGTGATGGTAGTAGTATGATCGGTGTAGTAGGATAATGATGGTAGTAGTATGATCGGTGTAGTAGGATGGTGATGGTAGTAGTATGATCGGTGTAGTAGGATGGTGATGGTAGTAGTATGATCGGTGTGGATGGTGATGGTAGTAGTATGATCGGTGTAGTAGGATAATGATGGTTGTAGTATGATCGGTGTAGTAGGATAATGATGGTAGTAGTATGATCGGTGTGGATGGTGATGGTAGTAGTATGATCTGTGTAGTAGGATAATGATGGTAGTAGGATGGTGATGGTAGTAGTATGATCGGTGTAGTAGGATGGTGATGGTAGTAGTATGATCGGTGTAGTAGGATGGTGATGGTAGTAGTATGATCGGTGTGGATGGTGATGGTAGTAGTATGATCGGTGTAGTAGGATAATGATGGTTGTAGTATGATCGGTGTAGTAGGATAATGATGGTAGTAGTATGATCGGTGCGGATGGTGATGGTAGTAGTATGATCGGTGTAGTAGGATGGTGATGGTAGTAGTATGATCGGTGTATTAGGATAATGATGGTAGTAGTATGATCGGTGTAGTATGATCGGTGTAGTAGGATGGTGATGGTAGTAGTATGATCGGTGTAGTAGGATGGTGATGGTAGTAGTATGTTCGGTGTAGTAGGATGGATAGTAGTAGTAGTATGATCGGTGTGGATGGTGATGGTAGTAGTATGATCGGTGTAGTAGGATAATGATGGTAGTAGTATGTTCGGTGTAGTAGGATGGTGATGGTAGTAGTATGATCGGTGTAGTAGGATGGTGATGGTAGTAGTATGATCGGTGTAGTAGGATGGTGATGGTAGTAGTATGATCGGTGTAGTAGGATAATGATGGTAGTAGTATGATCGGTGTAGTAGGATGGTGATGGTAGTAGTATGATCGGTGTAGTAGGATGGTGATGGTAGTAGTATGATCGGTGTAGTAGGATAATGATGGTAGTAGTATGATCGGTGTAGTAGGATAATGATGGTAGTAGTATGTTCGGTGTAGTAGGATAATGATGGTAGTAGTATGATCGGTGTAGTAGGATGGTGATGGTAGTAGTATGTTCGGTGTAGTAGGATGGATGGTAGTAGTAGTATGATCGGTGTGGATGGTGATGGTAGTAGTATGATCGGTGTAGTAGGATAATGATGGTAGTAGTATGTTCGGTGTAGTAGGATGGTGATGGTTGTAGTATGATCGGTGTAGTAGGATGGTGATGGTAGTAGTATGTTCGGTGTAGTAGGATGGATGGTAGTAGTAGTATGATCGGTGTGGATGGTGATGGTAGTAGTATGATCGGTGTAGTAGGATAATGATGGTAGTAGTATGTTCGGTGTAGTAGGATAATGATGGTTGTAGTATGATCGGTGTAGTAGGATAATGATGGTAGTAGTATGATCGGTGTGGATGGTGATGGTAGTAGTATGTTCGGTGTAGTAGGATGGTGATGGTAGTAGTATGTTCGGTGTAGTAGGATGGTGATGGTAGTAGTATGATCGGTGTAGTAGGATAATGATGGTAGTAGTATGATCGGTGTAGTAGGATAATGATGGTAGTAGTATGATCGGTGTAGTAGGATGGTGATGGTAGTAGTATGATCGGTGTAGTAGGATAATGATGGTAGTAGTATGATCGGTGTAGTAGGATAATGATGGTAGTAGTATGATCGGTGTAGTAGGATGGTGATGGTAGTAGTATGATCGGTGTAGTAGGATGGATGGTAGTAGTAGTATGATCGGTGCGGATGGTGATGGTAGTAGTATGATCGGTGTAGTAGGATAATGATGGTAGTAGTATGTTCGGTGTAGTAGGATAATGATGGTTGTAGTATGATCGGTGTAGTAGGATAATGATGGTAGTAGTATGATCGGTGTGGATGGTGATGGTAGTAGTATGTTCGGTGTAGTAGGATGGTGATGGTAGTAGTATGATCGGTGTAGTAGGATAATGATGGTAGTAGTATGTTCGGTGTAGTAGGATAATGATGGTTGTAGTATGATCGGTGTAGTAGGATAATGATGGTAGTAGTATGATCGGTGTGGATGGTGATGGTAGTAGTATGTTCGGTGTAGTAGGATGGTGATGGTAGTAGTATGATCGGTGTAGTAGGATAATGATGGTAGTAGTATGATCGGTGTAGTAGGATAATGATGGTAGTAGTATGATCGGTGTAGTAGGATGGTGATGGTAGTAGTATGTTCGGTGTAGTAGGATGGATGGTAGTAGTAGTATGATCGGTGTGGATGGTGATGGTAGTAGTATGATCGGTGTAGTAGGATAATGATGGTAGTAGTATGTTCGGTGTAGTAGGATAATGATGGTAGTAGTATGATCGGTGTAGTAGGATGGTGATGGTAGTAGTATGTTCGGTGTAGTAGGATGGATGGTAGTAGTAGTATGATCGGTGTGGATAATGATGGTAGTAGTATGATCGGTGTAGTAGGATGGATGGTAGTAGTAGTATGATCGGTGTGGATGGTGATGGTAGTAGTATGATCGGTGTAGTAGGATAATGATGGTAGTAGTATGTTCGGTGTAGTAGGATAATGATGGTTGTAGTATGATCGGTGTAGTAGGATAATGATGGTAGTAGTATGATCGGTGTGGATGGTGATGGTAGTAGTATGTTCGGTGTAGTAGGATGGTGATGGTAGTAGTATGATCGGTGTAGTAGAATAATGATGGTAGTAGTATGTTCGGTGTAGTAGGATAATGATGGTTGTAGTATGATCGGTGTAGTAGGATAATGATGGTAGTAGTATGATCGGTGTGGATGGTGATGGTAGTAGTATGTTCGGTGTAGTAGGATGGTGATGGTAGTAGTATGATCGGTGTAGTAGGATAATGATGGTAGTAGTATGATCGGTGTAGTAGGATGGTGATGGTAGTAGTATGTTCGGTGTAGTAGGATGGATGGTAGTAGTAGTATGATCGGTGTGGATAATGATGGTAGTAGTATGATCGGTGTAGTAGGATGGATGGTAGTAGTAGTATGATCGGTGCGGATGGTGATGGTAGTAGTATGATCGGTGTAGTAGGATGATGGTAGTAGTATGTTCGGTGTAGTAGGATAATGATGGTTGTAGTAGGATAATGATGGTAGTAGTATGATCGGTGTGGATGGTGATGGTAGTAGTATGTTCGGTGTAGTAGGATGGTGATGGTAGTAGTATGATCGGTGTAGTAGGATAATGATGGTAGTAGTATGTTCGGTGTAGTAGGATAATGATGGTTGTAGTATGATCGGTGTAGTAGGATAATGATGGTAGTAGTATGATCGGTGTGGATGGTGATGGTAGTAGTATGTTCGGTGTAGTAGGATGGTGATGGTAGTAGTATGATCGGTGTAGTAGGATAATGATGGTAGTAGTATGTTCGGTGTAGTAGGATAATGATGGTTGTAGTATGATCGGTGTAGTAGGATAATGATGGTAGTAGTATGATCGGTGTGGATGGTGATGGTAGTAGTATGTTCGGTGTAGTAGGATGGTGATGGTAGTAGTATGATCGGTGTAGTAGGATAATGATGGTAGTAGTATGATCGGTGTAGTAGGATAATGATGGTAGTAGTAGGATGGTGATGGTAGTAGTATGTTCGGTGTAGTAGGATGGATGGTAGTAGTAGTATGATCGGTGTGGATGGTGATGGTAGTAGTATGATCGGTGTAGTAGGATAATGATGGTAGTAGTATGTTCGGTGTAGTAGGATAATGATGGTAGTAGTATGATCGGTGTAGTAGGATGGTGATGGTAGTAGTATGTTCGGTGTAGTAGGATGGATGGTAGTAGTAGTATGATCGGTGTGGATAATGATGGTAGTAGTATGATCGGTGTAGTAGGATGGATGGTAGTAGTAGTATGATCGGTGTGGATGGTGATGGTAGTAGTATGATCGGTGTAGTAGGATAATGATGGTAGTAGTATGTTCGGTGTAGTAGGATAATGATGGTTGTAGTATGATCGGTGTAGTAGGATAATGATGGTAGTAGTATGATCGGTGTGGATGGTGATGGTAGTAGTATGTTCGGTGTAGTAGGATGGTGATGGTAGTAGTATGATCGGTGTAGTAGAATAATGATGGTAGTAGTATGTTCGGTGTAGTAGGATAATGATGGTTGTAGTATGATCGGTGTAGTAGGATAATGATGGTAGTAGTATGATCGGTGTGGATGGTGATGGTAGTAGTATGTTCGGTGTAGTAGGATGGTGATGGTAGTAGTATGATCGGTGTAGTAGGATAATGATGGTAGTAGTATGATCGGTGTAGTAGGATAATGATGGTAGTAGTATGATCGGTGTAGTAGGATGGATGGTAGTAGTAGTATGATCGGTGTGGATGGTGATGGTAGTAGTATGATCGGTGTAGTAGGATAATGATGGTAGTAGTATGTTCGGTGTAGTAGGATAATGATGGTAGTAGTATGATCGGTGTAGTAGGATAATGATGGTAGTAGTATGTTCGGTGTAGTAGGATAATGATGGTAGTAGTATGATCGGTGTAGTAGGATAATGATGGTAGTAGTATGTTCGTGTAGTAGGATAATGATGGTAGTAGTATGATCGGTGTAGTAGGATGGTGATGGTTGTAGTATGATCGGTGTAGTAGGATGGTGATGGTAGTAGTATGATCGGTGTAGTAGGATGGATGGTAGTAGTAGTAGTATGATCGGTGTGGATGGTGATGGTAGTAGTATGATCGGTGTAGTAGGATAATGATGGTAGTAGTATGTTCGGTGTAGTAGGATAATGATGGTTGTAGTATGATCGGTGTAGTAGGATAATGATGGTAGTAGTATGATCGGTGTGGATGGTGATGGTAGTAGTATGTTCGGTGTAGTAGGATGGTGATGGTAGTAGTATGATCGGTGTAGTAGGATAATGATGGTTGTAGTATGATCGGTGTGGATGGTGATGGTAGTAGTATGTTCGGTGTAGTAGGATGGTGATGGTAGTAGTATGATCGGTGTAGTAGGATAATGATGGTTGTAGTATGATCGGTGTGGATGGTGATGGTAGTAGTATGTTCGGTGTAGTAGGATAATGATGGTAGTAGTATGATCGGTGTAGTAGGATAATGATGGTAGTAGGATAATGATGGTAGTAGTATGATCGGTGTAGTAGGATGGTGATGGTAGTAGTATGATCGGTGTAGTAGGATAATGATGGTAGTAGTATGATCGGTGTAGTAGGATGGTGATGGTAGTAGTATGATCGGTGTGGATGGTGATGGTAGTAGTATGATCGGTGTAGTAGGATAATGATGGTAGTAGTATGATCGGTGTAGTAGGATAATGATGGAAGTAGTATGATCGGTGTGGATGGTGATGGTAATAGTATGTTCGGTGTAGTAGGATAATGATGGTAGTAGTATGATCGGTGTAGTAGGATAATGATGGTAGTAGTATGATCGGTGTAGTAGGATGGTGATGGTAGTAGTATGTTCGGTGTAGTAGGATGGATGGTAGTAGTAGTATGATCGGTGTGGATGGTGATGGTAGTAGTATGATCGGTGTAGTAGGATAATGATGGTAGTAGTATGTTCGGTGTAGTAGGATGGTGATGGTTGTAGTATGATCGGTGTAGTAGGATGGTGATGGTAGTAGTATGATCGGTGTAGTAGGATGGATGGTAGTAGTAGTAGTATGATCGGTGTGGATGGTGATGGTAGTAGTATGATCGGTGTAGTAGGATAATGATGGTAGTAGTATGTTCGGTGTAGTAGGATAATGATGGTTGTAGTATGATCGGTGTAGTAGGATAATGATGGTAGTAGTATGATCGGTGTGGATGGTGATGGTAGTAGTATGTTCGGTGTAGTAGGATGGTGATGGTAGTAGTATGATCGGTGTAGTAGGATAATGATGGTAGTAGTATGATCGGTGTAGTAGGATAATGATGGTAGTAGTATGATCGGTGTAGTAGGATGGTGATGGTAGTAGTATGATCGGTGTAGTAGGATAATGATGGTAGTAGTATGATCGGTGTAGTAGGATAATGATGGTAGTAGTATGATCGGTGTAGTAGGATGGTGATGGTAGTAGTATGATCGGTGTAGTAGGATGGATGGTAGTAGTAGTATGATCGGTGCGGATGGTGATGGTAGTAGTATGATCGGTGTAGTAGGATAATGATGGTAGTAGTATGTTCGGTGTAGTAGGATAATGATGGTTGTAGTATGATCGGTGTAGTAGGATAATGATGGTAGTAGTATGATCGGTGTGGATGGTGATGGTAGTAGTATGTTCGGTGTAGTAGGATGGTGATGGTAGTAGTATGATCGGTGTAGTAGGATAATGATGGTAGTAGTATGATCGGTGTAGTAGGATAATGATGGTAGTAGTATGATCGGTGTAGTAGGATGGTGATGGTAGTAGTATGATCGGTGTAGTAGGATGGTGATGGTAGTAGTATGTTCGGTGTAGTAGGATGGATGGTAGTAGTAGTATGATCGGTGTGGATGGTGATGGTAGTAGTATGATCGGTGTAGTAGGATAATGATGGTAGTAGTATGTTCGGTGTAGTAGGATAATGATGGTAGTAGTATGATCGGTGTAGTAGGATGGTGATGGTAGTAGTATGTTCGGTGTAGTAGGATGGATGGTAGTAGTAGTATGATCGGTGTGGATAATGATGGTAGTAGTATGATCGGTGTAGTAGGATGGATGGTAGTAGTAGTATGATCGGTGTGGATGGTGATGGTAGTAGTATGATCGGTGTAGTAGGATAATGATGGTAGTAGTATGTTCGGTGTAGTAGGATAATGATGGTTGTAGTATGATCGGTGTAGTAGGATAATGATGGTAGTAGTATGATCGGTGTGGATGGTGATGGTAGTAGTATGTTCGGTGTAGTAGGATGGTGATGGTAGTAGTATGATCGGTGTAGTAGAATAATGATGGTAGTAGTATGTTCGGTGTAGTAGGATAATGATGGTTGTAGTATGATCGGTGTAGTAGGATAATGATGGTAGTAGTATGATCGGTGTGGATGGTGATGGTAGTAGTATGTTCGGTGTAGTAGGATGGTGATGGTAGTAGTATGATCGGTGTAGTAGGATAATGATGGTAGTAGTATGATCGGTGTAGTAGGATAATGATGGTAGTAGTATGATCGGTGTAGTAGGATGGTGATGGTAGTAGTATGTTCGGTGTAGTAGGATGGATGGTAGTAGTAGTATGATCGGTGTGGATGGTGATGGTAGTAGTATGATCGGTGTAGTAGGATAATGATGGTTGTAGTATGATCGGTGTAGTAGGATAATGATGGTAGTAGTATGATCGGTGTGGATGGTGATGGTAGTAGTATGTTCGGTGTAGTAGGATGGTGATGGTAGTAGTATGATCGGTGTAGTAGGATAATGATGGTAGTAGTATGATCGGTGTAGTAGGATGGTGATGGTAGTAGTATGTTCGGTGTAGTAGGATGGATGGTAGTAGTAGTATGATCGGTGTGGATAATGATGGTAGTAGTATGATCGGTGTAGTAGGATGGATGGTAGTAGTAGTATGATCGGTGCGGATGGTGATGGTAGTAGTATG
The DNA here is from genome assembly GCA_029206835.1 of Rana muscosa. NCBI lineage: Eukaryota > Metazoa > Chordata > Amphibia > Anura > Ranidae > Rana > Rana muscosa. The sequence goes on along the minus strand of CM055120.1, from coordinate 114,724,014 downwards.
ATCGGTGTAGTAGGATGATGGTAGTAGTATGTTCGGTGTAGTAGGATAATGATGGTTGTAGTAGGATAATGATGGTAGTAGTATGATCGGTGTGGATGGTGATGGTAGTAGTATGTTCGGTGTAGTAGGATGGTGATGGTAGTAGTATGATCGGTGTAGTAGGATAATGATGGTAGTAGTATGTTCGGTGTAGTAGGATAATGATGGTTGTAGTATGATCGGTGTAGTAGGATAATGATGGTAGTAGTATGATCGGTGTAGTAGGATGGTGATGGTAGTAGTATGTTCGGTGTAGTAGGATGGATGGTAGTAGTAGTATGATCGGTGTGGATGGTGATGGTAGTAGTATGATCGGTGTAGTAGGATAATGATGGTAGTAGTATGTTCGGTGTAGTAGGATAATGATGGTAGTAGTATGATCGGTGTAGTAGGATGGTGATGGTAGTAGTATGTTCGGTGTAGTAGGATGGATGGTAGTAGTAGTATGATCGGTGTGGATAATGATGGTAGTAGTATGATCGGTGTAGTAGGATGGATGGTAGTAGTAGTATGATCGGTGCGGATGGTGATGGTAGTAGTATGATCGGTGTAGTAGGATGATGGTAGTAGTATGTTCGGTGTAGTAGGATAATGATGGTTGTAGTATGATCGGTGTAGTAGGATAATGATGGTAGTAGTATGATCGGTGTGGATGGTGATGGTAGTAGTATGTTCGGTGTAGTAGGATGGTGATGGTAGTAGTATGATCGGTGTAGTAGGATAATGATGGTAGTAGTATGATCGGTGTAGTAGGATAATGATGGTAGTAGTAGGATGGTGATGGTAGTAGTATGTTCGGTGTAGTAGGATGGATGGTAGTAGTAGTATGATCGGTGTGGATGGTGATGGTAGTAGTATGATCGGTGTAGTAGGATAATGATGGTAGTAGTATGTTCGGTGTAGTAGGATAATGATGGTAGTAGTATGATCGGTGTAGTAGGATGGTGATGGTAGTAGTATGTTCGGTGTAGTAGGATGGATGGTAGTAGTAGTATGATCGGTGTGGATAATGATGGTAGTAGTATGATCGGTGTAGTAGGATGGATGGTAGTAGTAGTATGATCGGTGTGGATGGTGATGGTAGTAGTATGATCGGTGTAGTAGGATAATGATGGTAGTAGTATGTTCGGTGTAGTAGGATAATGATGGTTGTAGTATGATCGGTGTAGTAGGATAATGATGGTAGTAGTATGATCGGTGTGGATGGTGATGGTAGTAGTATGTTCGGTGTAGTAGGATGGTGATGGTAGTAGTATGATCGGTGTAGTAGAATAATGATGGTAGTAGTATGTTCGGTGTAGTAGGATAATGATGGTTGTAGTATGATCGGTGTAGTAGGATAATGATGGTAGTAGTATGATCGGTGTGGATGGTGATGGTAGTAGTATGTTCGGTGTAGTAGGATGGTGATGGTAGTAGTATGATCGGTGTAGTAGGATAATGATGGTAGTAGTATGATCGGTGTAGTAGGATAATGATGGTAGTAGTATGATCGGTGTAGTAGGATGGTGATGGTAGTAGTATGTTCGGTGTAGTAGGATGGATGGTAGTAGTAGTATGATCGGTGTGGATGGTGATGGTAGTAGTATGATCGGTGTAGTAGGATAATGATGGTAGTAGTATGTTCGGTGTAGTAGGATAATGATGGTAGTAGTATGATCGGTGTAGTAGGATAATGATGGTAGTAGTATGTTCGGTGTAGTAGGATAATGATGGTAGTAGTATGTTCGGTGTAGTAGGATAATGATGGTAGTAGTATGATCGGTGTAGTAGGATAATGATGGTAGTAGTATGTTCGGTGTAGTAGGATAATGATGGTAGTAGTATGATCGGTGTAGTAGGATGGTGATGGTTGTAGTATGATCGGTGTAGTAGGATGGTGATGGTAGTAGTATGATCGGTGTAGTAGGATGGATGGTAGTAGTAGTAGTATGATCGGTGTGGATGGTGATGGTAGTAGTATGATCGGTGTAGTAGGATAATGATGGTAGTAGTATGTTCGGTGTAGTAGGATAATGATGGTTGTAGTATGATCGGTGTAGTAGGATAATGATGGTAGTAGTATGATCGGTGTGGATGGTGATGGTAGTAGTATGTTCGGTGTAGTAGGATGGTGATGGTAGTAGTATGATCGGTGTAGTAGGATAATGATGGTTGTAGTATGATCGGTGTGGATGGTGATGGTAGTAGTATGTTCGGTGTAGTAGGATGGTGATGGTAGTAGTATGATCGGTGTAGTAGGATAATGATGGTTGTAGTATGATCGGTGTGGATGGTGATGGTAGTAGTATGTTCGGTGTAGTAGGATAATGATGGTAGTAGTATGATCGGTGTAGTAGGATAATGATGGTAGTAGTATGATCGGTGTAGTAGGATAATGATGGTAGTAGTATGATCGGTGTAGTAGGATGGTGATGGTAGTAGTATGATCGGTGTAGTAGGATAATGATGGTAGTAGTATGATCGGTGTAGTAGGATGGTGATGGTAGTAGTATGATCGGTGTGGATGGTGATGGTAGTAGTATGATCGGTGTAGTAGGATAATGATGGTAGTAGTATGATCGGTGTAGTAGGATAATGATGGTAGTAGTATGATCGGTGTAGTAGGATAATGATGGTAGTAGTATGATCGGTGTGGATGGTGATGGTAGTAGTATGTTCGGTGTAGTAGGATAATGATGGTAGTAGTATGATCGGTGTAGTAGGATAATGATGGTTGTAGTATGATCGGTGTAGTAGGATGGTGATGGTAGTAGTATGATCGGTGTAGTAGGATGGTGATGGTAGTAGTATGTTCGGTGTAGTAGGATAATGATGGTAGTAGTATGTTCGGTGTAGTAGGATAATGATGGTTGTAGTATGATCGGTGTAGTAGGATAATGATGGTTGTAGTATGATCGGTGTAGTAGGATGGTGATGGTAGTAGTATGTTCGGTGTAGTAGGATGGATGGTAGTAGTAGTATGATCGGTGTGGATAATGATGGTAGTAGGATGGATGGTAGTAGTAGTATGATCGGTGTGGATGGTGATGGTAGTAGTATGATCGGTGTAGTAGGATAATGATGGTAGTAGTATGTTCGGTGTAGTAGGATAATGATGGTTGTAGTATGATCGGTGTAGTAGGATAATGATGGTAGTAGTATGATCGGTGTGGATGGTGATGGTAGTAGTATGTTCGGTGTAGTAGGATGGTGATGGTAGTAGTATGATCGGTGTAGTAGAATAATGATGGTAGTAGTATGTTCGGTGTAGTAGGATAATGATGGTTGTAGTATGATCGGTGTAGTAGGATAATGATGGTAGTAGTATGATCGGTGTGGATGGTGATGGTAGTAGTATGTTCGGTGTAGTAGGATGGTGATGGTAGTAGTATGATCGGTGTAGTAGGATAATGATGGTAGTAGTATGATCGGTGTAGTAGGATAATGATGGTAGTAGTATGATCGGTGTAGTAGGATGGTGATGGTAGTAGTATGTTCGGTGTAGTAGGATGGATGGTAGTAGTAGTATGATCGGTGTGGATGGTGATGGTAGTAGTATGATCGGTGTAGTAGGATAATGATGGTAGTAGTATGATCGGTGTAGTAGGATAATGATGGTAGTAGTATGTTCGGTGTAGTAGGATAATGATGGTAGTAGTATGATCGGTGTAGTAGGATAATGATGGTAGTAGTATGTTCGGTGTAGTAGGATAATGATGGTAGTAGTATGATCGGTGTAGTAGGATGGTGATGGTTGTAGTATGATCGGTGTAGTAGGATGGTGATGGTAGTAGTATGATCGGTGTAGTAGGATGGATGGTAGTAGTAGTAGTATGATCGGTGTGGATGGTGATGGTAGTAGTATGATCGGTGTAGTAGGATAATGATGGTAGTAGTATGTTCGGTGTAGTAGGATAATGATGGTTGTAGTATGATCGGTGTAGTAGGATAATGATGGTAGTAGTATGATCGGTGTGGATGGTGATGGTAGTAGTATGTTCGGTGTAGTAGGATGGTGATGGTAGTAGTATGATCGGTGTAGTAGGATAATGATGGTTGTAGTATGATCGGTGTGGATGGTGATGGTAGTAGTATGTTCGGTGTAGTAGGATGGTGATGGTAGTAGTATGATCGGTGTAGTAGGATAATGATGGTTGTAGTATGATCGGTGTGGATGGTGATGGTAGTAGTATGTTCGGTGTAGTAGGATAATGATGGTAGTAGTATGATCGGTGTAGTAGGATAATGATGGTAGTAGTATGATCGGTGTAGTAGGATAATGATGGTAGTAGTATGATCGGTGTAGTAGGATGGTGATGGTAGTAGTATGATCGGTGTAGTAGGATAATGATGGTAGTAGTATGATCGGTGTAGTAGGATGGTGATGGTAGTAGTATGATCGGTGTGGATGGTGATGGTAGTAGTATGATCGGTGTAGTAGGATAATGATGGTAGTAGTATGATCGGTGTAGTAGGATAATGATGGTAGTAGTATGATCGGTGTAGTAGGATAATGATGGTAGTAGTATGATCGGTGTGGATGGTGATGGTAGTAGTATGTTCGGTGTAGTAGGATAATGATGGTAGTAGTATGATCGGTGTAGTAGGATAATGATGGTAGTAGTATGATCGGTGTAGTAGGATGGTGATGGTAGTAGTATGATCGGTGTAGTAGGATAATGATGGTAGTAGTATGATCGGTGTAGTAGGATGGTGATGGTAGTAGTATGATCGGTGTGGATGGTGATGGTAGTAGTATGATCGGTGTAGTAGGATAATGATGGTAGTAGTATGATCGGTGTAGTAGGATAATGATGGTAGTAGTATGATCGGTGTAGTAGGATAATGATGGTAGTAGTATGATCGGTGTGGATGGTGATGGTAGTAGTATGTTCGGTGTAGTAGGATAATGATGGTAGTAGTATGATCGGTGTAGTAGGATAATGATGGTAGTAGTATGATCGGTGTAGTAGGATGGTGATGGTAGTAGTATGATCGGTGTAGTAGGATAATGATGGTAGTAGTATGATCGGTGTAGTAGGATGGTGATGGTAGTAGTATGATCGGTGTGGATGGTGATGGTAGTAGTATGATCGGTGTAGTAGGATAATGATGGTAGTAGTATGATCGGTGTAGTAGGATAATGATGGTAGTAGTATGATCGGTGTAGTAGGATAATGATGGTAGTAGTATGATCGGTGTGGATGTTGATGGTAGTAGTATGTTCGGTGTAGTAGGATAATGATGGTAGTAGTATGATCGGTGTAGTAGGATAATGATGGTAGTAGTATGATCGGTGTAGTAGGATGGTGATGGTAGTAGTATGATCGGTGTAGTAGGATAATGATGGTAGTAGTATGATCGGTGTAGTAGGATGGTGATGGTAGTAGTATGATCGGTGTGGATGGTGATGGTAGTAGTATGATCGGTGTAGTAGGATAATGATGGTAGTAGTATGATCGGTGTAGTAGGATAATGATGGTAGTAGTATGATCGGTGTAGTAGGATAATGATGGTAGTAGTATGATCGGTGTGGATGGTGATGGTAGTAGTATGTTCGGTGTAGTAGGATAATGATGGTAGTAGTATGATCGGTGTAGTAGGATAATGATGGTAGTAGTATGATCGGTGTAGTAGGATGGTGATGGTAGTAGTATGATCGGTGTAGTAGGATAATGATGGTAGTAGTATGATCGGTGTAGTAGGATGGTGATGGTAGTAGTATGATCGGTGTGGATGGTGATGGTAGTAGTATGATCGGTGTAGTAGGATAATGATGGTAGTAGTATGATCGGTGTAGTAGGATAATGATGGTAGTAGTATGATCGGTGTAGTAGGATAATGATGGTAGTAGTATGATCGGTGTGGATGGTGATGGTAGTAGTATGTTCGGTGTAGTAGGATAATGATGGTAGTAGTATGATCGGTGTAGTAGGATAATGATGGTAGTAGTATGATCGGTGTAGTAGGATAATGATGGTAGTAGTATGATCGGTGTAGTAGGATGGTGATGGTAGTAGTATGATCGGTGTAGTAGGATAATGATGGTAGTAGTATGATCGGTGTAGTAGGATGGTGATGGTAGTAGTATGATCGGTGTGGATGGTGATGGTAGTAGTATGATCGGTGTAGTAGGATAATGATGGTAGTAGTATGATCGGTGTAGTAGGATAATGATGGTAGTAGTATGATCGGTGTAGTAGGATAATGATGGTAGTAGTATGATCGGTGTGGATGGTGATGGTAGTAGTATGTTCGGTGTAGTAGGATAATGATGGTAGTAGTATGATCGGTGTAGTAGGATGGTGATGGTAGTAGTATGATCGGTGTAGTAGGATGGTGATGGTAGTAGTATGTTCGGTGTAGTAGGATGGATGGTAGTAGTAGTATGATCGGTGTGGATAATGATGGTAGTAGTATGATCGGTGTAGTAGGATGGATGGTAGTAGTAGTATGATCGGTGTGGATGGTGATGGTAGTAGTATGATCGGTGTAGTAGGATAATGATGGTAGTAGTATGTTCGGTGTAGTAGGATAATGATGGTTGTAGTATGATCGGTGTAGTAGGATAATGATGGTTGTAGTATGATCGGTGTAGTAGGATAATGATGGTAGTAGTATGATCGGTGTGGATGGTGATGGTAGTAGTATGTTCGGTGTAGTAGGATGGTGATGGTAGTAGTATGATCGGTGTAGTAGGATAATGATGGTAGTAGTATGATCGGTGTAGTAGGATAATGATGGTAGTAGTATGATCGGTGTAGTAGGATGGTGATGGTAGTAGTATGATCGGTGTAGTAGGATAATGATGGTAGTAGTATGATCGGTGTAGTAGGATAATGATGGTAGTAGTATGATCGGTGTAGTAGGATGGTGATGGTAGTAGTATGATCGGTGTAGTAGGATGGATGGTAGTAGTAGTATGATCGGTGCGGATGGTGATGGTAGTAGTATGATCGGTGTAGTAGGATAATGATGGTAGTAGTATGTTCGGTGTAGTAGGATAATGATGGTTGTAGTATGATCGGTGTAGTAGGATAATGATGGTAGTAGTATGATCGGTGTGGATGGTGATGGTAGTAGTATGTTCGGTGTAGTAGGATGGTGATGGTAGTAGTATGATCGGTGTAGTAGGATAATGATGGTAGTAGTATGATCGGTGTAGTAGGATAATGATGGTAGTAGTATGATCGGTGTAGTAGGATGGTGATGGTAGTAGTATGTTCGGTGTAGTAGGATGGATGGTAGTAGTAGTATGATCGGTGTGGATGGTGATGGTAGTAGTATGATCGGTGTAGTAGGATAATGATGGTAGTAGTATGTTCGGTGTAGTAGGATAATGATGGTAGTAGTATGATCGGTGTAGTAGGATGGTGATGGTAGTAGTATGTTCGGTGTAGTAGGATGGATGGTAGTAGTAGTATGATCGGTGTGGATAATGATGGTAGTAGTATGATCGGTGTAGTAGGATGGATGGTAGTAGTAGTATGATCGGTGTGGATGGTGATGGTAGTAGTATGATCGGTGTAGTAGGATAATGATGGTAGTAGTATGTTCGGTGTAGTAGGATAATGATGGTTGTAGTATGATCGGTGTAGTAGGATAATGATGGTAGTAGTATGATCGGTGTGGATGGTGATGGTAGTAGTATGTTCGGTGTAGTAGGATGGTGATGGTAGTAGTATGATCGGTGTAGTAGAATAATGATGGTAGTAGTATGTTCGGTGTAGTAGGATAATGATGGTTGTAGTATGATCGGTGTAGTAGGATAATGATGGTAGTAGTATGATCGGTGTGGATGGTGATGGTAGTAGTATGTTCGGTGTAGTAGGATGGTGATGGTAGTAGTATGATCGGTGTAGTAGGATAATGATGGTAGTAGTATGATCGGTGTAGTAGGATAATGATGGTAGTAGTATGATCGGTGTAGTAGGATGGTGATGGTAGTAGTATGTTCGGTGTAGTAGGATGGATGGTAGTAGTAGTATGATCGGTGTGGATGGTGATGGTAGTAGTATGATCGGTGTAGTAGGATAATGATGGTTGTAGTATGATCGGTGTAGTAGGATAATGATGGTAGTAGTATGATCGGTGTGGATGGTGATGGTAGTAGTATGTTCGGTGTAGTAGGATGGTGATGGTAGTAGTATGATCGGTGTAGTAGGATAATGATGGTAGTAGTATGATCGGTGTAGTAGGATGGTGATGGTAGTAGTATGTTCGGTGTAGTAGGATGGATGGTAGTAGTAGTATGATCGGTGTGGATAATGATGGTAGTAGTATGATCGGTGTAGTAGGATGGATGGTAGTAGTAGTATGATCGGTGCGGATGGTGATGGTAGTAGTATGTTCGGTGTAGTAGGATAATGATGGTTGTAGTAGGATAATGATGGTAGTAGTATGATCGGTGTGGATGGTGATGGTAGTAGTATGTTCGGTGTAGTAGGATGGTGATGGTAGTAGTATGATCGGTGTAGTAGGATAATGATGGTAGTAGTATGTTCGGTGTAGTAGGATAATGATGGTTGTAGTATGATCGGTGTAGTAGGATAATGATGGTAGTAGTATGATCGGTGTAGTAGGATGGTGATGGTAGTAGTATGTTCGGTGTAGTAGGATGGATGGTAGTAGTAGTATGATCGGTGTGGATGGTGATGGTAGTAGTATGATCGGTGTAGTAGGATAATGATGGTAGTAGTATGTTCGGTGTAGTAGGATAATGATGGTAGTAGTATGATCGGTGTAGTAGGATGGTGATGGTAGTAGTATGTTCGGTGTAGTAGGATGGATGGTAGTAGTAGTATGATCGGTGTGGATAATGATGGTAGTAGTATGATCGGTGTAGTAGGATGGATGGTAGTAGTAGTATGATCGGTGCGGATGGTGATGGTAGTAGTATGATCGGTGTAGTAGGATGATGGTAGTAGTATGTTCGGTGTAGTAGGATAATGATGGTTGTAGTATGATCGGTGTAGTAGGATAATGATGGTAGTAGTATGATCGGTGTGGATGGTGATGGTAGTAGTATGTTCGGTGTAGTAGGATGGTGATGGTAGTAGTATGATCGGTGTAGTAGGATAATGATGGTAGTAGTATGATCGGTGTAGTAGGATAATGATGGTAGTAGTAGGATGGTGATGGTAGTAGTATGTTCGGTGTAGTAGGATGGATGGTAGTAGTAGTATGATCGGTGTGGATGGTGATGGTAGTAGTATGATCGGTGTAGTAGGATAATGATGGTAGTAGTATGTTCGGTGTAGTAGGATAATGATGGTAGTAGTATGATCGGTGTAGTAGGATGGTGATGGTAGTAGTATGTTCGGTGTAGTAGGATGGATGGTAGTAGTAGTATGATCGGTGTGGATAATGATGGTAGTAGTATGATCGGTGTAGTAGGATGGATGGTAGTAGTAGTATGATCGGTGTGGATGGTGATGGTAGTAGTATGATCGGTGTAGTAGGATAATGATGGTAGTAGTATGTTCGGTGTAGTAGGATAATGATGGTTGTAGTATGATCGGTGTAGTAGGATAATGATGGTAGTAGTATGATCGGTGTGGATGGTGATGGTAGTAGTATGTTCGGTGTAGTAGGATGGTGATGGTAGTAGTATGATCGGTGTAGTAGAATAATGATGGTAGTAGTATGTTCGGTGTAGTAGGATAATGATGGTTGTAGTATGATCGGTGTAGTAGGATAATGATGGTAGTAGTATGATCGGTGTGGATGGTGATGGTAGTAGTATGTTCGGTGTAGTAGGATGGTGATGGTAGTAGTATGATCGGTGTAGTAGGATAATGATGGTAGTAGTATGATCGGTGTAGTAGGATAATGATGGTAGTAGTATGATCGGTGTAGTAGGATGGTGATGGTAGTAGTATGTTCGGTGTAGTAGGATGGATGGTAGTAGTAGTATGATCGGTGTGGATGGTGATGGTAGTAGTATGATCGGTGTAGTAGGATAATGATGGTAGTAGTATGTTCGGTGTAGTAGGATAATGATGGTAGTAGTATGATCGGTGTAGTAGGATAATGATGGTAGTAGTATGTTCGGTGTAGTAGGATAATGATGGTAGTAGTATGATCGGTGTAGTAGGATAATGATGGTAGTAGTATGTTCGGTGTAGTAGGATAATGATGGTAGTAGTATGATCGGTGTAGTAGGATGGTGATGGTTGTAGTATGATCGGTGTAGTAGGATGGTGATGGTAGTAGTATGATCGGTGTAGTAGGATGGATGGTAGTAGTAGTAGTATGATCGGTGTGGATGGTGATGGTAGTAGTATGATCGGTGTAGTAGGATAATGATGGTAGTAGTATGTTCGGTGTAGTAGGATAATGATGGTTGTAGTATGATCGGTGTAGTAGGATAATGATGGTAGTAGTATGATCGGTGTGGATGGTGATGGTAGTAGTATGTTCGGTGTAGTAGGATGGTGATGGTAGTAGTATGATCGGTGTAGTAGGATAATGATGGTTGTAGTATGATCGGTGTGGATGGTGATGGTAGTAGTATGTTCGGTGTAGTAGGATGGTGATGGTAGTAGTATGATCGGTGTAGTAGGATAATGATGGTTGTAGTATGATCGGTGTGGATGGTGATGGTAGTAGTATGTTCGGTGTAGTAGGATAATGATGGTAGTAGTATGATCGGTGTAGTAGGATAATGATGGTAGTAGTATGATCGGTGTAGTAGGATAATGATGGTAGTAGTATGATCGGTGTAGTAGGATGGTGATGGTAGTAGTATGATCGGTGTAGTAGGATAATGATGGTAGTAGTATGATCGGTGTAGTAGGATGGTGATGGTAGTAGTATGATCGGTGTGGATGGTGATGGTAGTAGTATGATCGGTGTAGTAGGATAATGATGGTAGTAGTATGATCGGTGTAGTAGGATAATGATGGTAGTAGTATGATCGGTGTAGTAGGATAATGATGGTAGTAGTATGATCGGTGTGGATGGTGATGGTAGTAGTATGTTCGGTGTAGTAGGATAATGATGGTAGTAGTATGATCGGTGTAGTAGGATAATGATGGTTGTAGTATGATCGGTGTAGTAGGATGGTGATGGTAGTAGTATGATCGGTGTAGTAGGATGGTGATGGTAGTAGTATGTTCGGTGTAGTAGGATAATGATGGTAGTAGTATGTTCGGTGTAGTAGGATAATGATGGTTGTAGTATGATCGGTGTAGTAGGATAATGATGGTTGTAGTATGATCGGTGTAGTAGGATGGTGATGGTAGTAGTATGTTCGGTGTAGTAGGATGGATGGTAGTAGTAGTATGATCGGTGTGGATAATGATGGTAGTAGTATGATCGGTGTAGTAGGATGGATGGTAGTAGTAGTATGATCGGTGTGGATGGTGATGGTAGTAGTATGATCGGTGTAGTAGGATAATGATGGTAGTAGTATGTTCGGTGTAGTAGGATAATGATGGTTGTAGTATGATCGGTGTAGTAGGATAATGATGGTAGTAGTATGATCGGTGTGGATGGTGATGGTAGTAGTATGTTCGGTGTAGTAGGATGGTGATGGTAGTAGTATGATCGGTGTAGTAGAATAATGATGGTAGTAGTATGTTCGGTGTAGTAGGATAATGATGGTTGTAGTATGATCGGTGTAGTAGGATAATGATGGTAGTAGTATGATCGGTGTGGATGGTGATGGTAGTAGTATGTTCGGTGTAGTAGGATGGTGATGGTAGTAGTATGATCGGTGTAGTAGGATAATGATGGTAGTAGTATGATCGGTGTAGTAGGATAATGATGGTAGTAGTATGATCGGTGTAGTAGGATGGTGATGGTAGTAGTATGTTCGGTGTAGTAGGATGGATGGTAGTAGTAGTATGATCGGTGTGGATGGTGATGGTAGTAGTATGATCGGTGTAGTAGGATAATGATGGTAGTAGTATGATCGGTGTAGTAGGATAATGATGGTAGTAGTATGTTCGGTGTAGTAGGATAATGATGGTAGTAGTATGATCGGTGTAGTAGGATAATGATGGTAGTAGTATGTTCGGTGTAGTAGGATAATGATGGTAGTAGTATGATCGGTGTAGTAGGATGGCGATGGTTGTAGTATGATCGGTGTAGTAGGATGGTGATGGTAGTAGTATGATCGGTGTAGTAGGATGGATGGTAGTAGTAGTAGTATGATCGGTGTGGATGGTGATGGTAGTAGTATGATCGGTGTAGTAGGATAATGATGGTAGTAGTATGTTCGGTGTAGTAGGATAATGATGGTTGTAGTATGATCGGTGTAGTAGGATAATGATGGTAGTAGTATGATCGGTGTGGATGGTGATGGTAGTAGTATGTTCGGTGTAGTAGGATGGTGATGGTAGTAGTATGATCGGTGTAGTAGGATAATGATGGTTGTAGTATGATCGGTGTGGATGGGGATGGTAGTAGTATGTTCGGTGTAGTAGGATGGTGATGGTAGTAGTATGATCGGTGTAGTAGGATAATGATGGTTGTAGTATGATCGGTGTGGATGGTGATGGTAGTAGTATGTTCGGTGTAGTAGGATAATGATGGTAGTAGTATGATCGGTGTAGTAGGATAATGATGGTAGTAGTATGATCGGTGTAGTAGGATAATGATGGTAGTAGTATGATCGGTGTAGTAGGATGGTGATGGTAGTAGTATGATCGGTGTAGTAGGATAATGATGGTAGTAGTATGATCGGTGTAGTAGGATGGTGATGGTAGTAGTATGATCGGTGTGGATGGTGATGGTAGTAGTATGATCGGTGTAGTAGGATAATGATGGTAGTAGTATGATCGGTGTAGTAGGATAATGATGGTAGTAGTATGATCGGTGTAGTAGGATAATGATGGTAGTAGTATGATCGGTGTGGATGGTGATGGTAGTAGTATGTTCGGTGTAGTAGGATAATGATGGTAGTAGTATGATCGGTGTAGTAGGATGGTGATGGTAGTAGTATGATCGGTGTAGTAGGATGGTGATGGTAGTAGTATGTTCGGTGTAGTAGGATAATGATGGTAGTAGTATGTTCGGTGTAGTAGGATAATGATGGTTGTAGTATGATCGGTGTAGTAGGATAATGATGGTTGTAGTATGATCGGTGTAGTAGGATGGTGATGGTAGTAGTATGTTCGGTGTAGTAGGATGGATGGTAGTAGTAGTATGATCGGTGTGGATAATGATGGTAGTAGTATGATCGGTGTAGTAGGATGGATGGTAGTAGTAGTATGATCGGTGTGGATGGTGATGGTAGTAGTATGATGGGTGTAGTAGGATAATGATGGTAGTAGTATGTTCGGTGTAGTAGGATAATGATGGTTGTAGTATGATCGGTGTAGTAGGATAATGATGGTAGTAGTATGATCGGTGTGGATGGTGATGGTAGTAGTATGTTCGGTGTAGTAGGATGGTGATGGTAGTAGTATGATCGGTGTAGTAGAATAATGATGGTAGTAGTATGTTCGGTGTAGTAGGATAATGATGGTTGTAGTATGATCGGTGTAGTAGGATAATGATGGTAGTAGTATGATCGGTGTGGATGGTGATGGTAGTAGTATGTTCGGTGTAGTAGGATGGTGATGGTAGTAGTATGATCGGTGTAGTAGGATAATGATGGTAGTAGTATGATCGGTGTAGTAGGATAATGATGGTAGTAGTATGATCGGTGTAGTAGGATGGTGATGGTAGTAGTATGTTCGGTGTAGTAGGATGGATGGTAGTAGTAGTATGATCGGTGTGGATGGTGATGGTAGTAGTATGATCGGTGTAGTAGGATAATGATGGTAGTAGTATGTTCGGTGTAGTAGGATAATGATGGTAGTAGTATGATCGGTGTAGTAGGATAATGATGGTAGTAGTATGTTCGGTGTAGTAGGATAATGATGGTAGTAGTATGATCGGTGTAGTAGGATAATGATGGTAGTAGTATGTTCGGTGTAGTAGGATAATGATGGTAGTAGTATGATCGGTGTAGTAGGATGGTGATGGTTGTAGTATGATCGGTGTAGTAGGATGGTGATGGTAGTAGTATGATCGGTGTAGTAGGATGGATGGTAGTAGTAGTATGATCGGTGTGGATGGTGATGGTAGTAGTATGATCGGTGTAGTAGGATAATGATGGTAGTAGTATGTTCGGTGTAGTAGGATAATGATGGTAGTAGTATGATCGGTGTGGATGGTGATGGTAGTAGTATGTTCGGTGTAGTAGGATGGTGATGGTAGTAGTATGATCGGTGTAGTAGGATAATGATGGTTGTAGTATGATCGGTGTGGATGGTGATGGTAGTAGTATGTTCGGTGTAGTAGGATGGTGATGGTAGTAGTATGATCGGTGTAGTAGGATAATGATGGTTGTAGTATGATCGGTGTGGATGGTGATGGTAGTAGTATGTTCGGTGTAGTAGGATAATGATGGTAGTAGTATGATCGGTGTAGTAGGATAAATGATGGTAGTAGTATGATCGGTGTAGTAGGATAATGATGGTAGTAGTATGATCGGTGTAGTAGGATGGTGATGGTAGTAGTATGATCGGTGTAGTAGGATAATGATGGTAGTAGTATGATCGGTGTAGTAGGATGGTGATGGTAGTAGTATGATCGGTGTGGATGGTGATGGTAGTAGTATGATCGGTGTAGTAGGATAATGATGGTAGTAGTATGATCGGTGTAGTAGGATAATGATGGTAGTAGTATGATCGGTGTAGTAGGATAATGATGGTAGTAGTATGATCGGTGTGGATGGTGATGGTAGTAGTATGTTCGGTGTAGTAGGATAATGATGGTAGTAGTATGATCGGTGTAGTAGGATGGTGATGGTAGTAGTATGATCGGTGTAGTAGGATGGTGATGGTTGTAGTATGATCGGTGTAGTAGGATGGTGATGGTAGTAGTATGTTCGGTGTAGTAGGATGGTGATGGTTGTAGTATGATCGGTGTAGTAGGATGGTGATGGTAGTAGTATGATCGGTGTAGTAGGATAATGATGGTAGTAGTATGATCGGTGTGGATGGTGATGGTTGTAGTATGATCGGTGTAGTAGGATAATGATGGTAGTAGTATGTTCGGTGTAGTAGGATGGTGATGGTTGTAGTATGATCGGTGTAGTAGGATGGTGATGGTAGTAGTATGATCGGTGTAGTAGGATAATGATGGTAGTAGTATGATCGGTGTGGATGGTGATGGTAGTAGTATGTTCGGTGTAGTAGGATAATGATGGTAGAGTAGTATGATCGGTGTAGTAGGATAATGATGGTAGTAGTATGATCGGTGTAGTAGGATGGTGATGGTAGTAGTATGATCGGTGTAGTAGGATAATGATGGTAGTAGTATGATCGGTGTGGATGGTGATGGTAGTAGTATGTTCGGTGTAGTAGGATAATGATGGTAGTAGTATGATCGGTGTAGTAGGATAATGATGGTTGTAGTATGATCGGTGTAGTAGGATGGTGATGGTAGTAGTATGATCGGTGTAGTAGGATGGTGATGGTAGTAGTATGTTCGGTGTAGTAGGATAATGATGGTAGTAGTATGATCGGTATAGTAGGATGGATGGTAGTAGTATGATCGGTATAGTAGGATGGATGGTAGTAGTATGTTCGGTGTAGTAGGATAATGATGGTTGTAGTATGATCGGTGTAGTAGGATAATGATGGTTGTAGTATGATCGGTGTAGTAGGATGGTGATGGTAGTAGTATGATCGGTGTAGTAGGATAATGATGGTAGTAGTATGATCGGTGTAGTAGGATGGTGATGGTAGTAGTATGTTCGGTGTAGTAGGATGGATGGTAGTAGTAGTATGATCGGTGTGGATAATGATGGTAGTAGTATGATCGGTGTAGTAGGATAATGATGGTAGTAGTATGATCGGTGTAGTAGGATGGTGATGGTAGTAGTATGTTCGGTGTAGTAGGATGGATGGTAGTAGTAGTATGATCGGTGTGGATAATGATGGTAGTAGTATGATCGGTGTAGTAGGATGGTGATGGTAGTAGTATGTTCGGTGTAGTAGGATGGATGGTAGTAGTAGTATGATCGGTGTGGATAATGATGGTAGTAGTATGATCGGTGTAGTAGGATGCCCGGTGTAAGATCTCCAGCAGGAGGCGGTCTGCACACACCCCCCATTGTAGAATCCAGGCGGGCGGCTCCTCTCCTCCCATCTCCCAGCACTGTGTATGGGGATGTCAGTCCCTCCAGCCCGGTGGGAAGGTCCGTGTCCTCCCCCCTCCCAGCTCCAGGATTGTGCTTCCTCTTCCTCGGACTCTCCCCGGTCACAGCTCGGACGGGGCTCCCTCTGGATGGGATCCGCACAATGCCGACCAAGAGCCGGTACAACCTGGTGGATGACGGCCATGACCTGCGGATCCCTCTACATAACGAGGATGCTTTCCAGCACGGTATCTGCTTCGAGGCCAAGGTGAGATCTCCGGGAATGAATGTCACCCGGTGCCAGCTGTGTGCCCTCACCATGCCGCCGACACAGGCTATCGTGTAGTATGGTGGAGAGCCATGTGTGTACTACTTCCCAACTCCCCCCATCTCCAGGACTGTGACAGGTGGGGGCAGGAGAAAGATTTCTACTCCGCTATAATCACCAGGTTATTGATCAGTGTTCAATTCTCATCATCGGCTTCTCATTCCTCTGATCTGATCAATAATACCGGCTGGTCGTGTATGCTGAGATTGGATCATTATGGGAGAGATCCAATGTATACACATGTATCCTCCTATTATTATGTACAGATTGTATTATTATATATAATGTATACCAGGACATGATTGTTTTATTATTTACAGTCTACATATATATTCTTATACACAGAGCGTGCATGGCATGACTGTAATTATTATAGGCAGAGCAAGCGTGGTATGATGGTATTATTACAGCTGTGCTCATAAGTTTACATACCCTGGCAGAATTTATGATTTCTTGGCCATTTTTCAGAGACTATGAATGATAACCCTAATTTTCCACTTCTAGATTAGAGTTTGAACACTGCTGATTGGCATTCTCAATTCTTTGGATATCTTTTTATATCTCTTTCCTGTTTTATACAGTTCAACTACCTTTTCCCGCAGATCCTTTGATAATTCTTTTGCTTTCCCCATGACTCAGAATCCAGAAACGTCAGTGCAGCACTGGAAGAAAGATGCAAGGGTCTGTCAGGAGTCCAGAAACTCATTGACCTTTTATACACACACATTAATTACAAGCAAACAGATCACATGTGAGGATGGTTACCTTTAATAGCCATTCAAACCCCTTTGTGTCAACTTGTGTGCATGTTATCAGGCCAAAATCACCAGGTTATATAAACTTTTCATCAGGGTCATTTGGGTAGTTTCTGTTGTCATTATGATTTTAAAAAGAGTAAACATAGTTGATTGATAATAAATGGCTTCAGCCAAACACTAACCATTTTGTGTTATCATTCATATTCTCTGAAAAATGGTCAAGAAATCATAAATTCTGTAAACTTATGAGCACAACTGTATGTGCAGAGTGTACATGGTATGACGGTATTATTATATACAGAGTGCGCATGGTATGACGGTATTATTATATACAGAGTGTACATGGTATGACGGTATTATTATATACAGAGTGCGCATGGTATGACTGTATTATATACAGAGTGTACATGGTATGTATGATGGTATTATTATTATATACAGAGTGTACATGGTATGTATGATGGTATTATTATTATATACAGAGTGTACATGGTATGTATGATGGTATTATTATTATTATTATATACAGAGTGTACATGGTATGACGGTATTATTATATACAGAGTGTACATGGTATGACGGTATTATTATATACAGAGTGTACATGGTATGACGGTATTATTATATACAGAGTGTACATGGTATGACGGTATTATTATATACAGAGTGTACATGGTAAGACGGTATTATTATATACAGAGTGTGCATGGTATGACGGTATTATTATATACAGAGTGTGCATGGTATGACGGTATTATTATATACAGAGTGTGCATGGTATGACGGTATTATTATATACAGAGTGTGCATGGTATGACGGTATTATTATATACAGAGTGTGCATGGTATGACGGTATTATTATATACAGAGTGTGCATCGTATGACGGTATTATTATATACAGAGTGTGCATCGTATGACGGTATTATTATATACAGAGTGTGCATCGTATGACGGTATTATTATATACAGAGTGTGCATCGTATGACGGTATTTTTATATACAGAGTGTACATGGTATGACGGTATTATTATATACAGAGTGTACATGGTATGTATGATGGTATTATTATTATTATTATATACAGAGTGTACATGGTATGTATGATGGTATTATTATTATATACAGAGTGTACATGGTAAGACGGTATTATTATATACAGAGTGTACATGGTATGACTGTATTATATACAGAGTGTACATGGTATGTATGATGGTATTATTATTATATACAGAGTGTACATGGTATGACGGTATTATTATATACAGAGTGTACATGGTATGACGGTATTATTATATACAGAGTGTACATGGTAAGACGGTATTATTATATACAGAGTGTACATGGTATGACGGTATTATTATATACAGAGTGTACATGGTATGACGGTATTATTATATACAGAGTGTGCATGGTATGACGGTATTATTATATGCAGAGTGTACATGGTATGATGGTATTATTATATACAGAGTGTGCATGGTATGACGGTATTATTATATACAGAGTGTGCATGGTATGACGGTATTATTATATACAGAGTGTACATGGTATGATTTGTATTATATGCAGAGTGTGCATGGTATGATGGTATTATTATATACAGAGTGTACATGGTATGATGGTATTATTATATGCAGCGTGTACATGGTATGATGGTATTATTATATACAGAGTGTACATGGTAGGATGGTATTATTATATACAGAGTGTACATGGTATGACTATTATTATATACAGAGCGTGCATAGTATGATGGTATTATTATATACAGAGTGTACATGGTATGACTGTATTATTATATACAGAGTGTACATGGTATGACTGTATTATTATATACAGAGTGTACATGGTATGACTGTATTATTATATACAGAGTGTACATGGTATGACTGTATTATTATATACAGAGTGTACATGGTATGACTGTATTATTATATACAGAGTGTACATGGTATGATGGTATTATTATATGCAGAGTGTACATGGTATTATTATATACAGAGTGTGCATGGTAGGACGGTATTATTATATACAGAGTGTACATGGTATGATGGTATTATTATATACAGAGTGTACATGGTATGACTATTATTATATACAGAGCGTGCATAGTATGATGGTATTATTATATACAGAGTGTACATGGTATGACTGTATTATTATATACAGAGTGTACATGGTATGACTGTATTATTATATACAGAGTGTACATGGTATGATGGTATTATTATATACAGAGTGTACATGGTATGACTATTATTATATACAGAGCGTGCATAGTATGATGGTATTATTATATACAGAGTGTACATGGTATGACTATTATATACAGAGCGTGCATAGTATGATGGTATTATTATATACAGAGTGTGCATGGTATGACTATTATTATATACAGAGCGTGCATAGTATGATGGTATTATTATATACAGAGTGTACATGGTATGACTATTATTATATACAGAGCGTGCATAGTATGATGGTATTATTATATACAGAGTGTGCATGGTATGATTGTATTATATGCAGAGGATGCATAGTATGGTGTCATTATTATATACAGAGTGTACATGGTATGATTTGTATTATATACAGAGCGTGCATAGTATGGTGTCATTATTATATACAGAGTGTGCATGGTATGATTGTATTTTATGCAGAGGATGCATAGTATGGTGTCATTATTATATACAGAGTGTACATGGTATGATGGTATATATGCAGAGGATGCATAGTATGGTGTCATTATTATATACAGAGTGTACATGGTATGATGGTATATATGCAGAGGATGCATAGTATGGTGTCATTATTATATACAGAGTGTACATGGTATGATTTGTATTATATACAGAGCGTGCATAGTATGGTGTCATTATTATATACAGAGTGTGCATGGTATGATTGTATTTTATGCAGAGGATGCATAGTATGGTGTCATTATTATATACAGAGTGTACATGGTATGATGGTATATATGCAGAGGATGCATAGTATGGTGTCATTATTATATACAGAGTGTACATGGTATGATGGTATATATGCAGAGGATGCATAGTATGGTGTCATTATTATATACAGAGTGTACATGGTATGATTTGTATTATATACAGAGCGTGCATAGTATGGTGTCATTATTATATACAGAGTGTGCATGGTATGATTGTATTTTATGCAGAGGATGCATAGTATGGTGTCATTATTATATACAGAGTGTACATGGTATGATGGTATATATGCAGAGGATGCATAGTATGGTGTCATTATTATATACAGAGTGTACATGGTATGATGGTATATATGCAGAGGATGCATAGTATGGTGTCATTATTATATACAGAGTGTACATGGTATGATTTGTATTATATACAGAGCGTGCATAGTATGGTGTCATTATTATATACAGAGTGTGCATGGTATGATTGTATTTTATGCAGAGGATGCATAGTATGGTGTCATTATTATATACAGAGTGTACATGGTATGATGGTATATATGCAGAGGATGCATAGTATGGTGTCATTATTATATACAGAGTGTACATGGTATGATTT